>JAMYXO010005674.1:0-2500 GCA_033310375.1 Conus canariensis
CCCCCCCCCCCCCCCCCCCCCCCCACTCCCATCTCCTTTCCTCTGCCTCATCGCCCCATGATTTCTTATCTTCGCCTCATCATGCCCCATCTTCCGCCATTGCCTTCCCCCTCCCCCTTGCCTCCCTCCCCACTCCTCCACCCTCACCCTTACCTCACAACCTCTGTCTGGTGTTGATAACCTTTGGCTTTCATACTTTTCAAATTGAATCTTGATTCCCCACCCTTCTTTCCAATTCGCTCTGTCCTGTAAGTAACACTGTGTGTGTGTGTGTGTGTGTGCGTGCGTGTGTGTGTGTGTGTGTGTGTGTGTGTGTGTGTGTGTGTGTGTGTGTGTGTGTGTGTACGTGCGCGCGCACATGTGAGCACATACAAGTTTATGTAGGAGGGGGGGATATGCATACAGGCCTATATGTGGGACAGTATGGGTGTGTGTGCCTGAGAGAGAATTGTTGTCAAGTGTCACTGGGATTTTCTCCCCCCCCCCCCCCCCCTTTTTTTTTTCCAGTTCAGTTCAGTTCAGAGGTTTGTTTAACGTCTTTTCATCGCCAGAAGATATTAGACACTTGTTAAAAAAAATAAAATAAAATAAAACAGAAAATAAATAAATAAAAACAAGCAAACAAAAACAAAAACAAAAAAAACTTTTACACTCACTCAACTTATCTAGTTCTTTCAAACCCACATCTGATATATGCATATTTACATAAGTGAATTCCTTAGTGGTACACAAAGTTGCGATCTTTATAAAAAATTTTGCAGCCTGTGACTGCGAAATAACCATGGCAATTTCAGCAACACATGAACCATATAAGACAGTATTGACATTATCAAAGTTATTCATCTCAATACCTTCCTCCTGATAGAGCGAGGTCAACACTGAGCATTCAAACAAAAGATGACGTACGGAAATGTTTTCTCTGCAGACCCCCCCCCCCCCCCCCCCCCCCCCTCTTTTTTTTAAATTCAAGTGAGTGATGTTCCTTGTTTATCCCGTAGCTGTGGTCGGGTATTGTGATCTGTGTTTTGATCAGTGACGAATAAAGGTTCTCTGAGGAAGACAAGATTGCCGAAACGTAAGAGGAGAATGTACAACTTGCTGTTTTGTCTTTCTTTGCTGAGACTGACAGACAGACAGGCAGACAGACAGAGAGGATTTGGCTACTTCCTAGGCGTGCGTGCTTTCTGCATGGACACTTGTGCACAAGGCCTGCTATGCAGGTTAATTTAGGTAGTTTGAAAGGCACCTTGCTGACTGCTTGAGAAAATGTTTAGGGACAGACACACACCACACACACACACACACACACACACACACACACACACACACACAACATACACAAGCAAGCAAGCGTACGCGCGCGCACGCGCGTACCCACGCCCACGCCCCCAAACACACGCACACATACATACACACGCACACACACGCACACGATTCGAACCCACGACCTCCCAGCCGGGAATCCGCGACGCTAACCACTTCGCCACAGCGGCTATTATGAGGTTATCTTTTTATTTTCTACTTTTCACAAGAAAAAGTAGCTTGTTTTCTTCTTTCATAATTTTTTTTTGCTTCTTAGGTAGCACCTTGGTTGGTTTTTTGAAAACTCAACAAACGTACTACGGTATTGCACACCAGCCTTTTTCTGGGATAGCATTCTTCTTAAAACCAAAAAGGCAGTAGAGTCAAGTTACCACTTTCCGCGGTCACTGAGGAGAAACAATCAGGTTTCGAAATACCGGTATCTGACCAGGAGTTATATGTTAGTGAGTTTCCTCCCCATTGGAGATGGTCTCCCCCTTGGAGACTATAAGCTTGTTGAAGGCTCATTTTGAGAAGCATTTATTATTCCCCATTCACCCACTCAAGCACATACTGTTATTTAGGCAGAATTATCTACCACTGCAGATATGAATGCGTATCTCCCCCTATTTCTTCAATCTATGACATAAGAGCAAGCTTTGTTTATAATTGAAAAAAAAAAAAATATATATATTAAATGGTGTGTGTGTGTGTGTGTGTGTGTGTGTGTGTGTGTGTATATATATACACATATATATGTGTGTGTGTGTGTGGATATATCTATCTATATAGATAGAATATGCATATATATATATATATATGTGTGTGTGTGTGTGTGTGTGTGTATGTGTGTGTGTGGTCAAGCCATTTGGCAAATGCTCGGAAGGAACTGTCGAAGTGACAGCTAGTACATATAAGAGAGAGAGAGACGCACATAAAACGAAGATAACAACAACAGACTCATAAAAATATTTCGACGTGCAATAACAACTTATATATATAATATATATATTCTCATATATATGTATACATATCCATACATTTATATATTTATAAATACACACACACGATAGAGAGAGAAACGCACATTTAACGGAGTTAATGTCACAGACTTAAAATGTTCCCCATATTTCGACCTGTTAAGGGTGTTCTTCAGGGGACACACACACACACACACACACACACACACACACACACA
>JAMYXO010005674.1:12500-15012 GCA_033310375.1 Conus canariensis
GTTGGAATGAATGATCCTGATTTTCCCAGCACCAGGATGAACGACCCTGAACTTTCCTGTGTGGGGGGACTGAACGACTCTAATCTCCACAGCCTTGGAGGGAATGATGAGGGAAACTTCTCCGACTCCTACCGGTTCTCACCCTGGAGTAGCCATTCCTGACCAAAATGAAACTGATTTTGTCAATCTGAGGCGGGATCATGTTGATGTCAAAGGGCAGAGGGGTCCTGAATCTCCAAACTCAAGGACTTATGGTCCTGAATTCTCCAGACCTGGATGGCATGATTATGGCTTTCCTGTCACTGCCTTGAATGGGCCGGGAGGCTCCGTTGTTGGACAAAGGAATCCTTATGTCTCTGGCGCTGAGCGGAACGGTCTGGAGCTAGCTGGGCATGGAATGGCCGATCCCAGATTTCTTAGGGCTGGACCTCGCGGTGTCCACACTGGGCAAACGAGGAGCCATGTCTTCAGTTCTACGCAGAATCACCCCATTGGGTTGCTGTCTGGTCCTGGCTTCAAAGTACCAGTCTTCGCTAACGGTGTTGTTGGCCCAGGTATTCTCTCTCTCTCTCTCTCTCTCTCTCTCTCTCTCTCTTCTCTCTGTCTCTCTGTCTCTGTCTCTCTCTGTCTCTCTCTCTCTCTCTCTGTCTCTGTCTGTCTGTCTGTCTGTCTGTCTGTCTGTTCTCTCCTCTCTCTCTCCTCTCTCTCTCTCTCCTCTCTCTCTCTCTCTGTTCCCAGATGAAACCGATGTGGATTTCAGTTTAGGTTAATACTAGTAGGTACACATTTGCAAAAATAAAGGAACAATGTTTACTCTATGTTTGAGAGTATGGTGAGTAAGCATCCTGAAGAAAATTACTGCCATAAGTAAATCAAACAAAACCTAAAGAGGGCATGAAAAGGGTAATGTTAGCAACAGGAAAAATGTTTTATGATTATCAAAGTTGTCATTCATAGAAATTACACCAAGGCATATACCCGAGAACAATATAGATTTAATTTAGTTGGATGATATTGATCAGTTTGATTAATCTGAACAACTGCTGACTTCTGACGCATTGCTCCAAGAACTGATGAACACACAAAATATTGAACACACCTTTTAAACATCGTTTTTGAATATATCAATGACATACGCTCCACATCATGTGCAATCAAATACAGGATAGAGTCGATTGATATGTGGTCTGAATAACTAGAAAAGCTGTTATCCATTCGAAAACAAAAATCGAATCATTTGAATGTAACACTCGTCAAAAAGCTGCCTGAAAACAATCCAGGAAATTTCTATTCATATTTTGTTTGCTGTAATGTGTAGAACACTATTTGTCCAAAAACCACTCGTCCGTTTCGTTTATGTTGCTATGTCTTGTGTTGCGTTGTCCTTTATGGAAAACGTGCGGCTACTTTTTGTTGTGTACTTATTTGTATTTTTTTCCTCAAAGAATCTAACAAAGAACTATGTAACGGATCTGATGAACAGATTTCTATAAAAGAACTTGGCTGACTTTTGCTCAAGCCTGATCATCAATTCATCATGACAACTTGCCCAAACCTCATCCTTATATTTCTCCTAGTTGGATATCACTATCTGAAGTCAGAAAATCAAAATCTGATTGTGTCATTGTTTTTTGTTGTGACAGCTCGGGACCCCGCAGCCGCCTATTGGGACCAGAGATGTTCCAGGTACTGTCAGGACTTCATGTCTGCCTTTCTGAGTCTTTCTCCTTCCCTCCATCTCCCTCCTCTAAGTCCTTCCCACGTCCTGTCCTTCTCCCAAGCCCCACTCTTCTCCGATCTCCACTGTCCATCCATCTCATTTTCTCTGTCTGTCTATTTCTTTGTTTGCTTGCCTTACTGCCTGCCATCTCTCTCTCTCTCTCTCCTCTCTTCTCTCTCTGTCTCTGTCTCTCTTCTCTCTCTCTCTGTCCCCCCTCTCGCCTTTTCTCACTCACACACACTAACACACACACACACGCGCGCGCGCGCGCGCGCGCGCGCCACGAGCGCACACACCACACACACATACACACACACACACACACACACACACACACATATATATATATATATATATATATAACTCATACGCACGCATGTGCTGCGTGCATGCGTGTGTGTGTGTGTGTGTGTGGGGGGGTAGATGTGGGTGGATGGTTGGGGAGTAGCATTACATTTTACTTATGGTTTACTAAACTCAGATTTCATTAAATTATTGAAAAATCAGCTCTGTACATCCCTGAATACTAAACACAATCACACAAAACCACAGAAAACGAACAGCAGCAGCAACAACTACAACCCTTAATTTAGATGCTTGAAAGATGTGTGGTTCGACTGACAGTCAGACAGACTGACTATCTGATAGCTCGACTCTGACTGATCAGTCGACCTCCACACACCACACACACAACACACACACACACACACACACACACACACACACCACACACACACACCGCTCCCTTCCCCAGTTAATAACAAAGATTTGAAAAGAAAATGTGGGTTGTTT
>JAMYXO010000566.1:15000-25000 GCA_033310375.1 Conus canariensis
GTAATACTCTAGCCACGCGGCTTTCAAATCTGTCGTTTGAAGAGACTTTTGTTGAAAAGTGTGAATACCGGTTTTTTTTTTAAAACTCTTTGGTAATGTTAAAGTGTTTCTTTCAGGCTATGTTTTGTGCTGTGCTTATAAATGAGCACTGGGATGTGAAAGACCAAATGATGCCGTTCATATGTAATCATTGAATCAAGACACTTTCAACGTTGCTTAAGGTGTTCTGTACATCATACCGTGAAATGCGAGTTTCATCATGTCACCACAGATTAATGGTGACAAGATCACAGCACATGTTTTCCCCTGCTCCACCTCCTCTACACCCAGTTATACATGTTTTCAAATTGATTTTGTTTTCGTAAAACGCACGTTTGAATCATAATCAAGGTAAACATGGAGCGCTTCTGCGCACAGCCGCTTGAGGGAGGATATAACATTCCAGGGTGGGAGACTCCTCGGACAATGCTTTTATGGGATACTCCTCACTAACACAGAGACACGTCTTTTCAGGCAGCAGGCTACAGATCACCAGGGGATCTACTACCTGTCAGGCTCTTCTTTCAGACTCACCCAGCGTGCAAAGGCTGAAACAGTTGCATGTAATCTGAGTCCTGTTTTTGTTGAGCAAAAAAAAGGGGCGTAATGCGGCGTAAATAGTCACGGCTGACGTCTAGATTCACGCTGTATGAACGTGGCACCACATGATTGTTGTCTATATAAGTACAAGTGTACTGGAGTTTTAAGTAAGAAGGATTGTGCAATGTGCGCTAGTGCTAGCGTAAGCTGTAGCTGTTGCCGTTGCCTCGGTACACTGCATGGATTATGCTGCCACTGTAAATTGCTGTTGTTGCTGCTGCTGCCGTAAACTACAGCTGTTGCTGTTGCTACTCTGGTATTTCTACGACTACAACTGCTGCTGCTACCACAGCTTGTATTAGTATATTACCGCACGGTTACTGCAATATTCATTGATGTTGCTGCACTACAATTGCAACGTTTGGTGCTGCTGTTCCTTGCACTTCTGTGATCAGTATAGTGTATACTATGACTAACACGGCAGCTATTGTTGCTGCTGCTATAAATACAACGACAATCGCTACATCTACTATTAGCACTGCCATTATAAGTTTTCTGCTGCACTGCTTATGATACATTTGTTGTGTTTGCTTCAGTACTGTTGAAACTATTGCTATCGTAGTTATTAATAGTGCCCGTACTTGCAAATTGCTGCAGCATTACCACCACAACTGTTACTGTTCCTGCTGCTGCCGCAGCTATGATCGCAGCCGTTGCTGCTATCAGCACTGTCATTACTCCTACTTCTGCTGCTAAAGAAACCAACAACATGAAGGGTGGGGAAGAACAGCACTGCTGCTGTTGTTGTTGTCCAATACTACCGCCACCATTTTGACTAACCTGTTGTTGCTGTTGTTGGCCAATACTACCGCCACCATTTTGACTACACCTGTTGTTGTTGTTGTTGTTGTTGGCCAATACTACCGCCACCATTTTGACTAACCTGTTGTTGTTGTTGGCCAATACTACCGCCGCCATTTTGACTACACCTGTTGTTGTTGTTGGCCAGTACTACCGCCACCATTTTGACTAACCTGTTGTTGTTGTTGGCCAATACTACCGCCACCATTTTGACTACACCTGTTGTTGTTGTTGGCCAATACTACCGCCACCATTTTGACTACACCTGTTGTTGTTGTTGTTGTTGTTGTTGGCCAATACTACCGCCACCATTTTGACTAACCTGTTGTTGTTGTTGGCCAATACTACCGCCGCCATTTTGACTACACCTGTTGTTGTTGTTGGCCAGTACTACCGCCACCATTTTGACTACACCTGTTGTTGTTGTTGTTGGCCAATACTACCGCCACCATTTTGATTACACCTGTTGTTGTTGTTGTTGTTGGCCAATACTACCGCCACTATTTTTACTACACCTGTTCTTGTTGTTGTTGTTGTTGGCCAATACTACCGCCACCATTTTGACTACACCTGTTGTTGTTGTTGTTGTTGTTGGCCAATACTACCGCCACCATTTTGACTACACCTGTTGTTGTTGTTGTTGTTGGCCAACACTACCACCACCATTTTGACTACACCTGTTGTTGTTGTTGTTGGCCAATACTACCGCCACCATTTTGACTACACCTGTTGTTGTTGTTATTGTTGTTGTTGTTGGCCAATACTACCGCCACCATTTTGACTACACCTGTTGTTGTTGTTGTTGTTGGCCAATACTACCGCCACCATTTTGACTACACCTGTTGTTGTTGTTGTTGTTGGCCAATACTACCGCCACCATTTTGACTACACCTGTTGTTGTTATTGTTGGCATAATACTACGGCCACCATTTTGACTACACCTGTTGTTGTTGTTGTTGGCCAATACTACCGCCACCATTTTTACTACACCTGTTCTTGTTGTTATTGTTGGCCAATACTACCACCACCATTTTGACTACACCTGTTGTTGTTGTTGTTGGTTGGCCAATACTACCGCCACCATTTTGACTACACCTGTTGTTGTTGTTGTTAGCCAATACTACCGCAACCATTTTTTTCTACACCTGTTGTTGTTGTTGTTGTTGGTCAATACTATCGCCACAATTTTTACTACACCTGTTGTTGTTGTTGGCCAATACTACCGCCACCATTTTTTTTACTACACCTGTTGTTGTTGTTGTTGGTCAATACTATCGCCACCATTCTTACTACACCTGTTTGTTTGTTGGCCAATACTACCGCCACCATTTGACTACACCTGTTGTTGTTGTTGTTTTGTTGTTGGGCAATACTACCGCCACCATTTGACTAACCTGTTGTTGTTGTTGTTGGCCGATACTACCGCCACCATTTTTACTACACCTGTTGTTGTTGTTGTTGTTGTTGTTGGCCAATACTACCGCCACCATTTGATTACACTGTTGTTGTTGTTGGCCAATACTACTGCCACTATTTTTTTTTTACTACACCTGTTGTTGTTGTTGTTGTTGTTGTTGTTGTTGTTGGCCAATACTACCGCCACCATTTTGACTACACCTGTTGTTGTTGTTGTTGTTGTTGTTGTTGTTGTTGTTGTTGTTGGCCAATACTACCGCCACCATTTTGACTACACCTATTGTTTTGTTGTTGTTGGCCAACACTACGCCACCATTTTGACTACACCGTTGTTGTTGTTGTTGGTCAATACTACCGCCACCATTTTGACTACACCTGTTGTTGTTGTTGTTGTTGGCCAATACTACCGCCACCATTTTGACTACACCTGTTTTTGTTGTTGTTGTTGTTGGCCAATACTACCGCCACCATTTTGACTACACCTGTTGTTGTTGTTGTTGTGGGCCAATACTACCGCCACCATTTTACTACACCTGTTGTTGTTGGCCAATACTACCGCCACCATTTTTACTACACCTGTTGTTGTTGTTGTTGTTGTTGGCCAATACTACCGCCACCATTTTGACTACACCTGTTGTTGTTGGCCAATACTACCGCCACCATTTGACTACACCTGTTGTTGTTGGCCAATACTACTGCCACCATTTTGACTACACCTGTTGTTGCTGTTGTTGGCCAATACTACCGCCACTGGTTTTACTACACCTGTTGTTGTTGGCCAATACTACCGCCACCATTTTTACTACACCTGTTGTTGTTGTTGTTGTGGCCAATACTACCGCCACCATTTTGACTACACCTGTTGTTGTTGTTGTGCCAATACTACCGCCACCATTTTGACTACACCTGTTGTTGTTGTTGTTGTTGTTGTTGGCCAATACTACCGCCACCATTTTGACTAACCTGTTGTTGTTGTTGGCCAATACTACCGCCGCCATTTTGACTACACCTGTTTTTGTTGTTGTTGGCCAGTACTACCGCCACCATTTTGACTACACCTGTTGTTGTTGTTGTTGGCCAATACTACCGCCACCATTTTGATTACACCTGTTGTTGTTGTTGTTGGCCAATACTACCGCCACTATTTTTACTACACCTGTTCTTGTTGTTGTTGTTGTTGGCCAATACTACCGCCACCATTTTGACTACACCTGTTGTTGTTGTTGTTGTTGTTGGCCAATACTACCGCCACCATTTTGACTACACCTGGTTGTTGTTGTTGTTGGCCAACACTACCACCACCATTTTGACTACACTGTTGTTGTTGGCCAATACTACCGCCACCATTTTTACTACACCTGTTGTTGTTGTTGTTGTTGTTGGCCAATACTACCGCCACCATTTTGACTACACCTGTTGTTGTTGGCCAATACTACCGCCACCATTTTGACTACACCTGTTGTTGTTGGCCAATACTACTGCCACCATTTTGACTACACCTGTTGTTGCTGTTGTTGGCCAATACTACCGCCACTGGTTTTACTACACCTGTTGTTGTTGGCCAATACTACCGCCACCATTTTTACTACACCTGTTGTTGTTGTTGTTGGCCAATACTACCGCCACCATTTTTACTATACCTGTTGCTTTTGTTGTTGTTGGCCAATACTACCGCCGCCATTTTTACTACACCTGTTGTTGTTGTTGTTGTTGGCCAATACTACCGCCACCATTTTTACTACACCTGTTGTTGTTGTTGCTGCTACTGCTGCTACTTCTTCTCCGCCTCCGCCTATTATTATTACTACAACAGAAAAACAACAACAGGTTTTTAGTCAAAATGGGGGTAGTATTGACCAACAACAACAAAACCCTGTAGTCAAAATGGGGGGTATGTGGCCAACAACAACAACAACAATAGGTGGGCAAAAAGGTGGCGGTAGTTTGGCCAAAAACAACAACAAAAACAAAAAACAACAACAACAACAGGTGTATCAAAAAGGGGGCGGAGTATTGGGCCCAAAAACAACAACAACAACAACAACAACAACAGGTGTATAAAAAAAAAATGGCAGTAGTATTTGGGCCCAAAAACAACAACAGGTTAATCAAAATGGTGGCGGAGTATTGGCCCCAAAAAAAACAACAACAACAACAACAGGTTATAAAATGGGGGGCGGTAGTATCGGGCCAAAAACAAAAACAACAGGTTATTCCCAAATGGGGGCGGTAGTATTGCCCAACAACACAAACAACCGGGGGGATCAAAATGGTGCGGGATATTGGCCAACAAAAACAACAGGTGTAGTAAAATGGTGGGGATAGATTGACCAACAACAAAAACAACAGGGGTATAAAAAAATGGTGGCGGTATATTGGCCAACAACAACAACAGGGGTAGTACAAATTGTGGGGATAGTATTGACCAACAACAACAACAACAACAGTTTAAAAAAAAATGGTTGCGTAGTAATTTGGGAACAACAACAACAACAGGTGTAGTCAAAAAGTGGCGGAAATAATGGCCAACAACAACAACAAAATTAGTCAAAATGGTGGTGGAATAATGGCCCATAACAACAAGAACAGGTTTTGTAAAATGGTGGCGGTAAATATTGGCCAACAACAACAACAACAGGGGTTTGTCAAAATGGGGCGTATTTTTATGCCACAATAACAACAACAGGGGTAATCAAAAAGGGGCGGTAGTGTTGGCCAAAAACAACCACAACAACAGTGTATCAAAATGGTGGCGGTTGTATTGGCCAACAACAACAAAAACAACGGTGTATTCAAAATGGGGCGGTAGTTATTGCCAACAAAAACAAAAAAAACAGGTTTGTCAAAATTGTGGGGTAGTATTGGCCAACAACAACAACAACACAGGGTTATTTAAAAAGGGGGCGGTTTTATTGGCAACAACAACAACAACAACAGGGGTAGTCAAAAGGTGGCGGGATATTGGCCAACAACAACAACAACACAGGGGGGTCAAAAAGGGGCGGTAACATGGGCCCAAAAACAACAACAACAACAGGTTAGTCCCAAAAGGTGGGGGTAGATTGGGCAACAACACCAACAGGTAGTCAAAATGGTGGCGGTAAGATTGGCCAACAACACAAGAAACAGGGGTTTGTCAAAATTGGGGGCGGTAGTATTGGCCAACAACAACAACAAAAGTTTTAGTAAAAAAAGGTGGCAGATTGGCCAACAACAACAACAACAGGTGTTTGTCAAAATGGTGGCCGTAATAAAATGCCAACAATAACAACAACAGTTATCAAAATGGTGGGGGTATATTTTGGGCCAAAAACAACAAAAACAAAAGGTGTAAATCAAAATGGGGGCGGTAGTATGGCCAACAACAACAACAACAACAGGTGTAAGTCAAAATGGGGGCGGGAGTATTTGGGCCCAACAACAACAAAAATAACAAACAAAAGTGAGTCAAAATGGTGGCGTAGTATTTCCAACAACAACAACAACAGGTGTAGTCAAAATGGTGTGGGATGTTGGCAACAACAACACCAAAAAACAGGGGTATCAAAATGGTGGCGGTAGTATTGGCCAAAAAAACAACAACAACAACAACAGGGGTATCAAAATGGTGGCGGAGTATGGGGCCCAAAAAACCCAAAAACAAACTATATCCTAACGGTTTCCTTGTCAGTTTCTCCTTTACACATTGTAGAGCATTCAGTACTAGTGATTTCATGTTTCATTTGTGTGAAATCTTCTCCAAAAAATCTCGTTTCGTCACTCTTCCTGTATCCAACATCAGCGCTCTGTCACGTGTCTCAATCGTGACGTGTCCCTTGAAGCACGTAACACACGCTACACTTGCTTGTGACCCGCAAAGTGTTTGCAGAGGACTGAACATGGCAGAAGAATGGTACCGTGTACAGTGCGATATGCCAGGGGAACTGGCACAGCCCTATTTTGCTTGTGCGGTGTCTGGGGAATTCGTTCCCTACAGTCTGCTGTGTGACTTTAGAGAGGACTGCCCTGGTGGAAGTGATGAAGACTTCTGTGTGCACCCAGTGTGCAAGGGAAGTAAAATGTACTGTGGACAGCAACAGGTGCGTTCTCTTTAATTTAACCCACTTCTGCTGCAAAATATGTGTAACTGATAACCAAAATTTGACATTATAATGAAAGAGAGATTATGGCATACTGAGTCAAAACATTGAACAAATTTGTCTCTTTTCGTCACAGGGGTGGTGAGATCAACAAAAATGTCATTTTTCCTTCTTTTCTAACATTCAGTCAGAAATGCTCTAACCTCTCTCTCTCTCTCTCTCTCTCTCTCTCTCTCTCTCTCTCTCTCTGCTCTCTCTCTTCTATCATGGTGTGTGTGTGTGTGTGTGTGTGTGTGTGTGTGTGTGTGTGTGTGGTGCGTGCATGCATGCGTGGGTGTGTTGTTCGTACACACACAACACACACACACACACACACACACACATATATATATTATATATATTATATAGTGTGTGTGTGGTGTGTGTGTGTGTGTGTGTGTGTGTGTGTGTGTGTGTTGTGTTGTGTGTGTGTGTGTGTGTGTGTGTGTGTGTGTGTGTGTGTGTGTGTGTGTGTGTGTGTGTGTGTGTGTGTGTGTGTGTGTGGTGTGTGTGTGTGTGTGTGTGTGTGTTGTGTGTGTGTGTGTGTGTGTGTGTGTGTGTGTGTGTGTGTGTGTGTGTGTGTGTGTGTGTGTGTGTTTTGTGTGTGTGTGTGTGTGTGTGTGTGTGTGTGTGTGTGTGTGTGTTCACCGTACCTGTTCCCCTACACAAATATTTTAAATGTGTATATGAGGATGGAGAGGGAGAGATAACATAGTCAGTTGCCACTGGTAGGATAGTGAGAGATAACATAGTTGCTTCCCCCCACAAAGCCAGATTGACGGTAATTTGGAACGGAATCGTGAAGCTGGGCATCAGGGAGAAACGAAAAGCAAAACACAAAACACAAAAACAAACGAACAAACGAACAAACGAAAGTCTGGTATTTAAATCTACTTAGGAATCTGCAGAATGTCTTCAAACATCTTCAGTGCTGAGGTATTTCTTTTCGTAAATAATTGGCGGACCGCTGGGAAAATGTAATCACATTCAACACCCTCTCTCCCTCATCTCATGCCTCCTTCTTAGATTTCGGTGACTATAACTGTGCGTGATTGTGTTTGGGGCTCAATTGTGTGTGTTTGTGTGTGTTGTGTGTGTGTGTGTGTGTGTGTGGTGTGTGTGTGTGTGTGCGTGGTGGTGTGTGTGTGTGTGTGTGTGTGTGTGTGTGTGTGTGTGTGTGTGTGTATGGACATGCACGTCAAATTATGTGTGGTTGCCAGTCAATGTGAAATACGTGCAGCGAACTAACGCATCTTGGAATGGTTTAGATAATTGAAAGCCAGACATCTAGTATCCACGAAGACTCAAATACAGAGATGCATCCTTCCAGGAAACTATGTCATTTGCAGGGTATGCTTTATGTTAAAAACTGTAGAAGTGTTCGTATGCGCAGCGCATGGTGGTCACCATTATTTGCAGTTTCCACCAAACTACCCCTTCCCTCCTACCCGTCCTCCATCCCACCTATCCCTACTTCCCCCATTCCCAGCCCTCAATTCCATGTCCTTCATTTTGGCATCGTTAATCAGCATGCAAAGCGAGTCATGAATCTTACCTTGGGGCCACAAACTGGTTGGCCACTACAGGCCATCGTTTGTTTCTCCTCCTTCCCTTCAATATACACATTCACGTGCCTGGTGCTGTGTCTGAACTAAATGTGTGGCAGACCCTTTATCCTCTTCTCTATTGATATTGACTTGTTTACTCGGTATTGAACACTAGCTTATGTTACCTAGCGATACGTGTTGACCGTTTATTTTGTCTTTGCCTGTTTGGGATATGTGTTGTCTGGTCGTCGAGTCGACGAGGACCACTTCAGTCATCTTGGGGTTGAGGGGGGTGAGACAAGTTTGTGGATACGCAGGAGGCTGATCATGCATAGAATGTGGGTGAGAGCTTGGACAGGGAATAGTGGAAGGCCTCTTCTTCATTGCTGGTACGGTCTTTCCTAAACAGCAGCTGTCCTTCTTTCTTCACATAAAGTGGCGCCTTTGTGGATAGATGGCGCTATCTAGCTCGATCCAAAGCAGTTTGTTCTCGTGTGTAACGGTTGATGTTGGTTGACGTTAAACGCTTTCACTGATATTTTGAAAGTTTGTTTGAAGCATCTCTTCTTACCTACATGGTAACGCACTCCTTCTTGCCGCTCACCGTAGAAGAGTCTCTTGGGTAGTCAGTTGTCTGGCGTGCGAGCTACATGACCTATCCATCGAAGATGAGACAGCTTCAGAATTGGTTGGATGATACACAGGCCTGCAAGGTCAAGCACCCTGTTTCTGGGATTTTGTCACGCCATTTTATGTTTCGCAATCCTCTGAGTCAGGTTCTGTGCAAGTTACTTAGCTTCTTGGCATGCCGTTGGTACACTGTCCATGTTCCACCTGCGTAAAGGAGTATGGGTAGAACAACTGCTATGTCCACTTTCAGCTCGGTCTCTGGACTGATGCCTCTTCTATTCCAAACATTGATGTGTAGTCTGCCAAAGGTTGCACCTGCGTTTGGAATTCTGACGCTCACTTCATCGGCGATGGTGACGTTCTGGGATAGTGTGCTGCCACGGTAGGGGAATTTACTCACCGCAGCGAGTCTCACACCATTGTCTGTGATGTTAGGCTCAGCATAGGGTCTGCCTGGCGCGAGTTAATGCAGAACTTCCGTCTTCTTTGCGATTATGGTGGGACCGAAGTTTGGTATATATCAAAAGTAAAGTACATAGTATCTGGAATGGAGCATTCATGGATGCGACTTTCAGATCTAGATACTTTGCTAATATGTGTACGTCATATTCAAGGATTCTCTGTCTCTATTTAACTATCTCTATCACTCTGTCTCTCACGGTCTGTCTCTGCCTCTCTGTCTCTGTCTTTCTGTCTGTTTGTCTGTCTGTCTCTGTCTGTGTGTCTCTCTCTCTTTGTGCTTAAGCGAGCGCCTGTGTGTGTGTGTGTGTGTGTGTGTGTGTGTGTGTGTGTGTGTGTGTGCGCGTGCGCGTGCGTGTGTGTGTGCGCGCGCGCGCGTGTGTGTGTATG
>JAMYXO010000566.1:30000-40000 GCA_033310375.1 Conus canariensis
TTTTTTTCCGTAGAACGCACGTTTGAATCATAATCAAGCTAAACATGGAGCGCTTCTGCGCACAACTGCTTGAGGGAGGATATAACATTCCAGGGAGGAGACTCCGTGTACAATGCTATTATGGGATACTCCTCACTAACACAGAGACACGTCTTTTCAGGCAGCAGGCTACAGATCACCAGGGAACCTCCACCTGTCAGGCTCTTCTTTCAGAGTCACCCAGCGTGCAAAGGCTGAAACAGTTGCATGTAATCTGAGTCCTGTTTTTGTTGAGTAAAAACAGGGGCGTAATGAGGCGTAAATAGTCACGGCTGACGTCTAGATTCACGCTGTATGAACGTGGCACCACATGATTATTGTCTATATAAGTACAAGAGTACTGGAGTTTTAAGTAAGAAGGATTGTGTAATGTGCACTAGTGCTAGCGTAAGCTGTAGCTGTTGCTGTTGCCTCGGTACAATGCATTGACTATGCTGCCACTGTAAATTGCTGTTGTTGCTGCTGCTGCCGTAAACTACTGCTGTTGCTGTTGCTACTCTGGTATTTCTACGACTACAACTGCTGCTGCTACCACAGCTTGTATTAGTATATTACCGCACGGTTACTGCAATATTCATTGATGTTGTTGCGCTACAATTGCAACATGTGGTGCTGCTGTTCCTTGCACTTCTGTGATCAGTATAGTGCTATACTATGACTAACACGGCAGCTATTGTTGCTGCTGCTACAAATGCAACGACAATCGCTACATCTACTATTAGCACTGCCATTATAAATTTTCTGCTGCACTGCTTATGATACATTTGTTGTGTTTGCTTCAGTACTGTTGAAACTATTGCTATCGTAGTTATTAATAGTGCCCGTACTTGCAAATTGCTGCAGCATTACCACCACAAACTGTTATTGTTGCTGCTGCTGCCGCAGCTATGATTGCAGCCGTTGCTGCTATCAGCACTGTCATTACTGCTACTTCTGCTGCTAAAGAAACCAACAACATGAAGGGTGGGGAAGAACAGCACTGCTGCTGTTGTGGTTGTCCAATACTACCGCCACCAGTTTGACTGCACCTGTTGTTGTTGTTGTGTTTTGGCCAATACTACCGCCACCATTTTGACTACACCTGTTGTTCTTGTTGTTGGCCAATACTACCGCCACCATTTTTACTACATCTGTTGTTGTTCTTGTTGGCCAATACTACTGCCACCATTTTTACTACACCTGTTGTTGTTGTTGTTGGCCAATACTACCGCCACCATTTTTACTACACCTGTTGTTGTTGTTGTTGTTGGCCAATACTACCGCCACCATTTTTACTACACCTGTTTGTTGTTGTTGGCCAATACTACCACCACCATTTTCACTACACCTGTTGTTGTTTTGTTGGCCAATACTACCGCCACCATTTTGACTACACCTGTTGTTCTTGTTGTTGGCCAATACTACCGGCAACATTTTTACTACACCTGTTGTTGTTGTTGTTGTTACCCAATACTACTGCCACCATTTTTACTACATCTGTTGTTGTTGTTGTTGGCCAATACTACCGCCACCATTTTTACTACACCTGTTGTTGTTGTTGTTGTTGGCCAATACTACCGCCACCATTTTTACTACACCTGTTGTTGTTGTTGGCCAATACTACCACCACCATTTTCACTACACCTGTTGTTGTTGTTGTTGGCCAATACTACCGCCACCATTTTGACTACACCTGTTGTTCTTGTTGTTGGCCAATACTACCGGCAACATTTTTACTACACCTGTTGTTGTTGTTGCGGCTGCTGCTGCTACTTCTTCTCCGCCTCCTCCTATTATTATTACTACAACAGGAAAACAACAAGAACAACAGCAACAACAAGAACAACAACTACGACTACTACTACGACGACGACGATAACAACTACAGGAACACTAGTGACAGATAATGCTGTTGCTGCTACTGCTGCTATTGCTCTCTCTAGTCATGTTGGTTTACAACCCAGCTGACTACGGAAGTCACATTAAGGCTGTAAGCAAGTTAACATCAAAACAATGTTGGACCATAAACCAAAATGTCAACATAATCAGCCCAAACTATATGAAACCACAAGACTTTAAAACGTATCTGAAAACAGCGTGCATCATCAACCAAGTCCCTGTCAGATGAAAATTAAAATGAAATAAAAGAAGATAATTAGTCTTCTTACATTTCAGAAAAGGTAGACTATCTTAGAAAAAGGTCTTCGTGGGATGCAACGTACAATGCTTGTGCCTACGTTCGCTGTGTACATCCTAATGTTCAGTTAAAACGTATCGATAGAAAGTGCCTCCTCGGTGATCGTCCTAAGCCAACGTCACCCTCAGACACACATAAGACATCTTTTTATCACGTTTTATGGGGATCTCCTTTCTCAACACCATCTTTTGTCTTGTTTTCTTCTTTGTCGCTTTTCTCGCCTTACATTTTAACATTACGTGAAACAACATATGCAGAATATCTTCATCAAAAGCAATCAAAGTACACCAGAGGAACTTGAGGTCTCTAGAAAAAACTTTACGCTCAAACATAATATCAGTAACAACTGGTATTCCATATCCAAAATTTTCAATAAGAAATTTTGCAGTTATGATCAGACAATAATTTCGTACAAGCAAGATGTACAATGACTGCTTTAAACTTCTTCCATTTTTTATGAACTTTCATTGGTTAAGTAAAGGTAATGTAAAACATTTTCTATGTTCATCTAGCCTGCTTTCTAAGGTTGTATTTCTTGGCAATATTCACACCCTTCAAAATGGATATAATTCAAGGAAACAAGAGGTAGTGTAAAACGTCCCAGAAGATAATAAACTGGTCTAAGCAAATTATACATCGGGCGCAAAGTAGCCTGAGCTACTTTTTTTCCGGGATATATTCTGGCCCAGACCAGTTTATTCAGTGGCATATCCTGGACTAGCCCATTTTATACGGGGGTCTACTCTGGACGGGGCAGATTCTAGCCTGTTACACCGGGCAAAAGTCCAATAAACGCGAAAAATCGCACATTATGACTTTTGTGCACCTGTGTTTGCAAACCGAATTATGTGACATTTTCATACAGGAACTTCATCAACTCCACTGCCTTTGCATAAGCAGTTATCAAAATCTTGTTCATCAGCATTTTTGTATCTCTATGAATTAATTACAGTGTTCAATAGACCCCATCTAAACGTTACAAGACAAGGCAGAACATTTCTCGATGGGAATATGTTTGAAAAGTAATGATGATATGAACTCTTGTCGTAATTGTCCAATATCCTGAATCGAAAGTTAGTTTAAAGACGACTCTTCCATCCTTCCCAAAAGGAATCGATCGATCTCCGTTTGAAACATTGCACTTATAAGTATTCCGTTTTTAACACCATGGTTTTTGCAAGCATGTCCGAATCTATGCGTATAAAAACAGCTATACACTCTTCAAACCCAATTAAAAAATCCATTATACAAATTCTGTATAATATTACACACTTGTCAGGCCACAAAAAAGGCGACAAAGGCGACAAACTCTGCTATGTATATGCTTCTTCCCAAACCGTACTGTCTTTCCAGTGCATTCTTTCTGACGAACTGTGTATATGTTGCATGATTTTTCGGGAACATTAATTCTAGGTTTTAGATACTACAAATACGAAACTGATAAAGCGTGTGTCCATACTTAATTCTTCTGAAGCATTGTTTAGTTTTTCGACATATCCTAGTATACTATCGTGCCTAAAGCTAATGAAACTCACGATTTTTTCGTAATAGTTCTTAAACATTGCTCTAAGATTTGAATTTAGAACACATGAATCTAATGTGCTTCGATTATCCTTCAGGAACAACACCAACACCACCACACACACACACACACACACACACACACACACACACACACACACACACACACACACACACACACACACACACACACACACCCTTGCTGCCAACGTATGTTAAATCACATATAAATGAAACTTATATAAATCACCTTAAAATTTATACAGATGGTTCTGTACTAGACAATCATTTGTCTGGTTCAGCATTCATAATTCCATCCTTAAAAATAGAGAAAGGTTACCACCTTGGTAAGAATATTTCCATATTTACTGCGGAACTTGTTGCCATTATTATGGCATTAAACTTTCTTCTTGATTTTCAATTTCCTGCATTTCAAATACTACTTTGCGTTGATTCAAAATCAGTCCTACAAGCTCTAAAATTTTCGAATACAAGTGTGAGAGCAGAACTCATATCAGAAGTCTACCACTTAATTCATTTTTTGCATTTACGTGGTTCCTATGTCGATTTTTGTTGGGTTCCATCACACTGTGGATTATCTGCGAATGAAAGGGTAGACCAATTAGCCAAAAAGGCTGCTATCACTGAGACTGATATAACAAAGATATGAATTCCTTTATCCTTACATGAGAGTTATAGTCTTTTAAAAGACGTATCCTGGAACTCTATTTCAAATAAGCGAAAAGGCACCAGAAACAAAAAGGGGATATTATTTAACAAGATATCAGACAATAAAACAGGTATCAAGAATCTCTACCAAGAATGGATTTTAAAAAATTTGAATTTTAGATTGAGGCTTGATGCCTTTAAAACCAAATTCTGTAAACATGTGACTTGTATTTGTGGCCAGCAAATCACTCCGTTCCATCTACTTTTTTTGTGCGATAGAATGAAGCCCTACTTACCTGCTTGGTTGTTGAACACTGAACCGTCGATGTCTGCCTTTGAAGACGTCATCTCCAACGAATCAAACATTTTTGAAGTTGTTCATGGACTGATTAAGAGCCCAGTTGGACATTTACTTTAACGTCTATGTTATTTTCCCCATCCTGGTGTTAGTTGCTTATTTAGTGTTTCTTTCAAAGTTTTGGATTCAGTTATGTGGAGTTTTTTTTTTTTTTTTTTTGGGGGGGGGGGGGGGGCGGGGGAGGGGGGGGGGGGTTGTGGGTTTTTAAAAAAAAATTATTATTTATTTTATCTAGGCCTAATTGCATTATACATACCTACGTACGCCCAAAATCAACACCAACCGTTCGCATGCATACACCAAAAACACCACATGCACACACACATAACACTTACATACTGTCTAAGATCACTGTTAGGTGGATAGACGTTAAATTAAAGAACGAACACACACACACACAACACCCACACCCCACAACCCAAAGAGAGAGAGAAGAGAGACAGACAGACAGAACACAGCAGACAGCAACAGACGAAGACAGACAGACACAGAGCAGAGAGTCAGACAGAGAGAGGAGAGAGAGAGGCATGGCAGACACTGAAAAAGGACAAATGACTGAGAAAAACACACACACACACAACACACACACACCACGCACGCACGCACACACACAACACATCCATGCACACACACACACACACTCACACACACACACACACACACACACACACACACACACACACTTATACACTCACACAGTACAGTCACACACACACACACACACACACACACACACACACACACACACACACACACACACACACACACGTTTATAAATTATTCTCCTCCCAAGTTAAATTCCTAGTGTAGGTATTTCCTTCAAAGCTGGCTATGGACGCTTTCTCTTCGTCTATTTATCTATCTCTACCTCTATTTGACTGAGACAAATTTCAAAGTTATGTCAAAAGCAAAATCACTCATTGTCTAAAAAAACGAGAAACTAAGACCAGGTGTAACAGTTAAAATACACGAAGCAGGGGACGGTACATGAAGAAAGCAATGAGCAACTTTCCAAAACAAAATGACCTAGCGCTGCACCTACATCACTCAAACTGCATACGTATATCTCAAGATCTTTGACAACATTATGACGTTAGCATTGTATGTTTAATAGAATTCTAAATTTTTCAGATTAAACAATACAAGAAACAGAGTTACAATAAACATTTAGCAAACATACAAGATACCTAAGACAAATAGCTTTAAGATCCCTAAAAAGACCGTATAGAACAGGATTTGAACCATGTCAATTTAAACATCCTGTTAAAAAAAGAGAGAATTACCAGGTATTCAATGCATAAGTACTATTATTCCAGAAAGTTTGACACTCAGTGACACACACACACACACACACACACACACACACACACACACACACACATACGCGCGCGCGCGCGCGCCGCGCGCGACGCAGCACACGCACGCACGCACGCACGCACGCACGCGGCACACACACACACACACACACACACACACACACACACACACACACACACACACAGAGGTTTCTCACTCTGAAGTGTGGTATGAGACTATTCGGAATTTAAGAGATTGGTGTATAGTTGAATGAAAGTTTTCTAGGCCCTTGTTTTCGTCTTTAGAGTCCTGTAACGACTTACTGATAGTAAACGTTCATTTCTAAAACATGACTGTCAACATTAAGAGTTTGTCTTCTTTTTCGACAACCGTCCAACGTACAATTGTTGTATGCTAACTTGCCTTGCTCCTACAACTTTACTGCACACATTCACCACATCACTCAACACGCAACTGCAACGCACACCCAAGCTTCCATAACAGCGTGTAAAAGAAACTGTGAGCAGAGACTCAGGACAGCACCGATTTACATGTCAGTGCCGGATTTTCATGTCAGTGCCAATGCTTTTGGGTTTCTGCAAACAAAACATTCTGGACTGACATTTTTTTTAATAGATACTGTCTACATCTTTGGCAAAAACCATGTTTCTGTCTGAAAATTTATCCAAGTATTTATACTCACTGACTCTTTCAAACAATTCATCAACTATGGAAAGAGTAGTTTCTGGTGGTGCATTTCTGCGAAAATCAATCATAATTTCTTTTGCTTTGAGAAATTAAGATCGAGGTAGTTCTCTTTACACCAAGAACAAAACGTTTTGACTTCACTGAAATAGACAGCATCGGAATTCAATAGATCTTAAATAGCAGAGTCATCAGAATACTCAACAACAGGGGTGGTATCTGTACACCTACAATCGTGGTGAACCATGTAAACAAAACGGGGCTAGTACTGTGCCTTGAGGTGCTCCTGTGGAGGTAGAACGTTGGTAAGAGATTGCAAATTTAAAATGGACGGGCTGAGTTCTACCGAGTAAAAGATTGACAATCCGCAATGTAAACTTTGGATCAACATCTGAATTTGTCAGCTTTTCGACTAAGATGAGGCTGTATTATGTTAAAAGCAGAGGAGAAATCAATAAAAAGCATGCGAACGAAAGATCCTTGGCTGTTCAGGTGGAAAAAAGCATCATGACGAAAAGTAAAGATACCCAAATTGGACGAGGTCAAGGTGCTAGCTGGTGAAGAATAAAAGATGGCGTATAATGATTTTTTCTTCAAAATACTGTCTGACGATTGAGGTCAGGGCTACAGGGTGATAGTCATTTAATGTTGCTGAGTTAATATTTTTTTCTTGGGCAAGGGACATATAACAGAGTTTTCCAGACAGTGGGAACAGAACATTCTTTTAAAGACGAACTGAAAATTTTACGAGATTCATCACATAGACAGAGAGGAACATGTCTTCAGTAATCTGCCACTGCATTGTCGGGGGCCTACTGCCTCTCTAGCATTTACTTTCGAAAATAAAGATTGAACAGCGTTAGCATTGATCTCAAAGTCCTGGTCATAAATCTGTTCTGTTACGTTTTCCTGCAGCTGCAAAACCACTCTGTTCACATCATCTCACAGATCATCCCTTTCAGTAGTCTTCGTTCCGTTTATAAGAAAATTCTGTTTGTTCCTGAATAGTCATATTACAAACGCCAGGGTTTTTAAAAAATCTGTTTTTCTCATTGCAAAAACTGAACATTTTACAAACATTTATAGCATTTCACTCCACATCAGCATACGATTCACACCACATGTATTTCAACAGCCAAACATTGACATTTTAACCAGGTACCTTAATCAGTTTCTGTACCATGTATGATCATGTTCGCAAGGCAAGAGTTTTCAAAAATTGATGAACTACAGAAGAACAGACAAAAAACAAAACAAAACAGAAACAACAGAGAGAGAGAGAGAGAGAGAGAGAGAGAGAGAGAGAGAGAGAGAGAGAGAGAGAGAGAGAGAGAGAGAGAGAGAGCCAAACATTTACATTTTAACCAGGTACCTTAATCAGTTTCTGTACCACGTGTTAACATGTTTGCAAGGCAAGAGTTTTCGAAAATTGATGAAATACAGAACAGACAAAAACAAAACAAAACAGAAACAACAGAGAGAGAGAGAGAGAGAGAGAGAGAGAGAGAGAGAGAGAGAGAGAGAGAGAGAGGACACCGACAAAGCCACCAGGGGATCCAAAAGTGCATGCATATCAAGTAACACAGAGACAGACCAGTCCTGAACATGCACATCAAGTCCAAAAGTTACACTTCTATCGAAGATTGGTATAACTGCCATTTTTCACGCAGTTTTTGACTAGACTTTACGTCTTTCGCCACTTGCTGTTCAACATAATATCTTGTCTTTGAATAAGGTAGAAAGCTTATTGCAATTGGATTTTTTTTCTCACATTTGCATTTATAGATAAAGTATTTTGCCAGAAGTAATATGAAGTCATAGGTTTCATCACCCCTGAATGCCCATATATTACCATTTCAACAGATAAATTTAAAGAAGTCGCATGCTGACATTTCCCTTTTATTGTTGCTTGAAATTGTTGCTAAAATGTGCCGCGTGTTCACAAAACCAAAGTAGATGCTCAATGTTTTCCCTTTCTCTATTAAAAATGTATTATGATCATTCAGTTCAATTCTCATTTTTGACAACACAACATTTGTACCCAATAGGCGGTGTAGAATTCTCATCTGAAACCATTTAAGTTTTATTTCTTTTATCTGTTGTACCTTTTTTAAAAATGATATTCCATTCCAACTGCTGTTCAAGTTTTTCATTTCACTTATTGCAAAAGCAGGGTTCATGTTGTCATACAGAAAGGCACTCTAACACTTATTTTTGTTTTGTTTCTCCAGTGAAAATTTTTAGGCAATCCCATGCATTTTTCATTTTTTCCAGTTTGAAACTGCTGCTCTTTAAAAACCTTTTGTTCCTTCTTTAGCTTTCCTTGAAGCTATCTTGAATCTGCTTTCTGTTCTCCTATTCCATGACTGAAATGCCACCATTTTTCGTTTAAAACGCTGTCAATGGACTTTGAGATCCATGGTTTATTGTTGGGAAATATTTGATGGTTTTCGTGGAAATGATCATATTAAAAAAAATTATATAATTACTGACAATTCAGCTGTTTTGATGATATGACATGAATGAGTGAGCCACATCCCAGTCAGTATATTGATTGCCTATTTAGAACTAAGAAGAATCAGCTCTGTACGTCACCTTCTCTCTACAGATGCTACAAAACTCTCATTTGTGCATTTGCCTTATCTAGAATAGATTACTGCAACTCACTTTTGGCCGGCCTTCCAAAATACCTGATAGAAAGATTACAGCGAATCCAAAATCATGCAGCCCGAGTCGTCTATAGAGCAGGAAAATATGATCACATTTCGCCTCTACTCCACTCTCTTCACTGGCTATCTGTCTCAAACCGTATCTCGTACAAAATCTCAACTCTCACTTTCTCTGCTCTCTTTGAAAATGGACCTTCTTATCTCTCAGATATCCTTAAAATCTACACCCCCCTCTCGACAACTACGCTCCTGTGCTGACGACCTCCTTCTGTGAATGACTCGCTTCAGGACTACTACTGGTGAAAGATCTTTCTCTTTTCAAGCTCCAGCGACGTGGAACAGACTGCCAGACTCTCTCAGACATTCAGATTCTATCTCTTCTTTCAAGTCTAAACTTAAAACCCATCTATTTTCTCATAATTAGTCAATGCTGTGGGGGGGGGGGGGGGTACAACCTAACTCATAGCCGTCTGGGCCTTTTCAAATGTAGCGTATGTGTATTATTGAACGTTATAGGATTAAGTTTTGGTAGTGATATTTGAAAAATAAGTGAATGTCACATTCGTA
>JAMYXO010005675.1:0-15012 GCA_033310375.1 Conus canariensis
GTAGGACATGCACAGATTCGTGGTGCAAATCATGTAGTCCATATACTCCTAATAAACAGAAAATCATAATGCACACCCTAGTGATTCAATACTGTCAGTAAAACAAACATTTTGCAAGTAATTAAAGAGGGGGAAAACCACATGCATACCGAGTGAAAGTGTCATTTTTAGAGCTTATAATATAAATGCAAGCCAACCTGGAACAGAATGAGTAACACATTTTATGCAATGACTAAAAACAAATTCATGAGATAATCACATTATGCTATACAATGAATGATGAAAACAATTCATGACATAAATCAACGCAATTAATTATTATCAAAGACATTCACAGCTTCTGTCACAGTCAAGAATTGGCTGCACTATAGCACTATGACAACACACAGGATCTTGGTGTCATCCAAAGCTTCTGTCAAAGTTGACACATTTTCTGTTCATTTGCACACCCCCTATCCCCTCCTTACCTCTAAACACATGATAGTAAGGCCAAGTGCTCCTTCATAACACCACATCCAGCTTTCTCACAATGTTGCTCAGAAGAGGTTCCATGCTGCATTAAACAACAGTTGTAGGCAGATTGTCATCATCACTGTAAAACATTAATTAAACATCAGTTGTAGGCAGATTGTCATCATCACTGTAAAACATTAATTAAACATCAGTTGTGGGCAGATTGTCATCATCACTGTAAAAACATTAAACATCAGTTGTGGGCAGATTGTCATCATCACTGTAAAACATTAAACATCAGTTGAAGGCAGATTGTCATCATAACTGTAAAAACATTAATTAAACATCAGTTGTAGGCAGATTGTCATCATCACTGTAAAAACATTAATTAAACATCAGTTGTAGGCATATTGTCATCATCACTGTAAAAACATTAATTAAACATCAGTTGTGGGCAGATTGTCATCATCACTGTAAAAACATTAAACATCAGTTGTAGGCAGATTGTCATCATCACTGTAAAAACATTAATTAAACATCAGTTGTAGGCAGATTGTCATCATCACTGTAAAACATTAAACATCAGTTGTAGGCAGATTGTCATCATCACTGTAAAACATTAAACCTCAGTTGTAGGCAGACTGTCATCATCACTGTAAAACATTAAAACATCAGTTGTAGGCAGATTGTCATCATCACTGTAAAACATTACACATCAGTTGTAGACAGAGTGTCATCATCACTGTAAAACATTACACATCAGTTGTAGGCAGATTGTCATCATCACTGTAAAACATTAAACATCAGTTTAGGCAGATTGTCATCATCACTGTGAAACATTACACATCAGTTGTAGACAGATTGTCATCATCACTGTAAAACATTACACATCAGTTGTAGGCAGATTGTCATCATCACTGTAAAACATTAAACATCAGTTGTAGGCAGATTGTCATCATCACTGTAAAACATTAATTAAACATCAGTTGTGGGCAGATTGTCATCATCACTCTAAAACATTAATTAAACATCAGTTGTAGGCAGATTGTCATCATCACTGTAAAACATTAATTAAACATCAGTTTGTGGGCAGATTGTCATCATCACTGTAAAAACATTAAACATCAGTTGTAGAAAGATTGCCATCATCACTGTAAAACATTAAACATCAGTTGTGGGCAGACTGTCATCATCACTGTAAAACATACCACATCAGTTGTAGGCAGATTGTCATCATCACTGTAAAACATTAGAGTGTATCTGACCTAAGATTTAGTTATCTGTCCGGGATGACTGCTCGACTCGAGCAGCGTCGCCTGTGGCTTTAGAGACCAATGCAAAGCACAATTTCATATAAAATACAGCCCATATATTCCTTTAAAACAGTAAATTGTTATGTACATCCTAGTGTTTCTTCTGAAAACACTTTTAACTCTAAATAATTTCAATCCTATTGTTATTCAAAAGAAAAATTGGTATCTAAGAAAACTATTACACAACTCGGTGCAATGGCTGAAAAATAACTAATGACATACTCAACACACAATTATTAACTATTTGTTTACATACATTTCCCATACGGACAGCAGCATACGCCAGTATACAGTAAATCGCAAAGTGAAAGCATGCCCCTGAAAGCATACGCATCGGGATATCACAGCAAGTGACCCGTCCGTGACCTTGCACAAAGCATCCTGTACTGACCGTAACATTCTTATTGCTTTAATTTCAGTTTATGTTTCAGTTAATTAAACTCCGTTGACGTTACATTTGATTTTATTCAATACAGTAAACCGCAGTCTGAAAGCATTCGCATCGGGATATCACAGCAAGTGACTGTCCATTCAGTGACGATGCCCAAAGCATACTGTATTGACAATGTAGTTCTATTTGTGACCAAGTTTTAAACATTTTTAAAAATTATTTCTTTAAATGATTTTGTATAATTCATTGATTCGCACTTTCAAAAGTCCATAGAAAATCAGATGCCTACAATTTTGAATTCTTCGTTTTTCTATTAGTTCTTTTGTTTTTGTTAAACAAATATTAAGCCATTACATGCCTGTATAAAACAAAGGTAACTCGCTCTTTTTTTTTTTTAGTTCATGTTTCTATTAACTTGATGAAGTTGTTTCTTTGTTGACTAATGTTCATTGTCTGCTTGTTAAAAAAAACTTTAAAATGTAACCCTCTCTTTGTTTCGGTTTGAAATTAAAAATCTACATAGCATTTCATTTGACTTAGTCCTGTGATGGATTCTTTTGAATTAATTTGAATTCTTCGTTTTTCTATTAGTTCTTTTGTTTTTGTTAAACAAATATTAAGCCATTACATGCCTGTATAAAACAAAGGTAACTCGCTCTTTTTTTTTAGTTCATGTTTCTATTGACTTGATCAAGTTGTTTCTTTGTTGACTAAAGTTTATTGTCTGCTTGTTAAAAAAACTTTTAAAATGTAACCCTCTCTTTGTTTCGGTTTGAAATTAAAAATCTACATGGCATTTCATTTGACTTAGTCCTGTGATGGATTTTTTTCATTCTATATTTCATTAATATATTTTAAAACCTGCTTGGGAAAAAAACCCTGAAAAGGCTCTCTCTCTCTCTCTCTCTCTCTCTCTCTCTCTCTCTCTCTCTCTCTGTCTCTCTGTCTCTCTCTTTCCCTCCCTCCCTCCCTCTCTCATAAAAAAAAAACTGTTTCGGTATGCCGGGTTTTTCCAAAATGGGCACAATGGGATGGGGACACAATGGGACGGGGACACAATGGGACGGGGACACAATGGGACAGGGGCACAACGAGGACCACCCAGTTTTGGAAAGATTTTTGATCCTGATTTCCAGTTTATTCCTGAGGACTTGCACCCTGATTAATTCCATCATACCTGAGTCTTATTTCAATAATCACATATTTTTAGTAAGTAAACAAACACAGAAGATAGGATAAATGTACCTATGCACAATCTGTATAAGAATGTGTTACATTCATATTCCTTATCAACTAATGCAAAGCTATCTGAATGAAATGATATTTCAGAATATTTGACATTTCAGTCAGATCCACTGATCCCAACCCTCCATACACCAGTCCCCTTGCTCTCCGTATTCACATTTCTCCTTTTTCTGTCCCTCCTCTTTACAAACACAAACCCAAGCTGGTCAAACTGCATGATATCACATTCTTCATTCTATCATTCTTTTTTCATTCTTTAACGTATGTTTGTTTTGTTAACAGTGTACAGATACCTGTACCTGGTTAACTTCACTCCTTAAATTTTTGTTTCCTTAAGATATTGTTTACTTTTTCCATTTCAGGAAAAATCACCCTCCCTCTGTGTGTGTGTGTGTGTGTGTGTGTGTGTGTGTGTGTGTGTGTGTGTGTGCGTGCGTGCGTGCTGCGTGCGTGGTGTGTGGTGGTGTGTGTGTGTGTGTGTGTGTGTGTGTGTGCGAGCGTAGTATAATCTTTGTCACTCTTTAAACTCTTCTCATATTCATGTAGTCTCCAGTAAGGCTTCATGAAGCATATGGAACCAGCCTTTTATAATGAATTACTACAATGTGTTCAATTAAAATGCAACAACTTATTTTGATGGATCCCGAGTTGTTCAAAGATAAGGGTTGGTTGTCGGTACACCGCACAAAGAAGGATAGAGATGAGCCTCTCTTGCATGCACCAAAGTATGTTGGGTCACTTGCCCAGTTTTATTGTGTCATTATTGAATTACAACTTGCAGCTGACTCAGAACACAACTATTGAGTGTCGATCACAATGCATCACTGATCTGAGTTGTTGAAGAGTAGAAACAAGGGTTAGTGAATGCCAGGATGTGTCTCTTTGCATCAGAACCCCCAGTTTTTACATTTGACCCCCCCCCCCCCCTACCCCCGATATATGCATACACTTACACATGCACACACAATACTAGAATTTTGTCTTGACTATGGCATCTTTAGGATTTTTTCAATGCATTTAAATGGTGTGTGTGTGTGTGTGTGTGTGTGTGTGTGTGTGTGTGTGTGTGTGTGTGTGTGTAAATAATCTGACAAAAGCGTTGACTTCAACAGGTGACAGCCATAATATGTCCTTTGCAGTTGACAAGGCTATACACACATTAACTCTCTCTCTTTAAATGATGAATGCTTGATTTCTCAGTTTGCAACTTACACAACTATTAAACCAAGAAGGAAAAATGTATCTGTCTTCATCTGTACTTTTCACAATCATTGTACACTGCAGACTGAAAGCCACATGCATTTATGCACACTCCAAGTCTGCACTCATGCACATATTGTCATGCACATATTCATGCAACAAAACAAAATTCAGATTATGACAAAGATTCCAATACAAGCCACTTATATTGAAGAAAATAGTGGAAGTAATTTTGTTCTCAATTTAGTTCAGTTATACGTAACATCATTTATGAAAATATCTTTGTTGTACAAGACAGCAAGTAAAAAAATTCAAATAAAAACTTGCCATCTGATCCCTATCAAACATTTCATTAACTCAGATAACCCCTTTAGCCAAACATGGAACTCAGTACATCAAAACCAAAAAACAAAAATTATTCTAGACTTCAGAAAGACCAAAACTCCTTTCCCATTCCTGACCATCATAGGCAAACAAGTGGAGATCATAACTAACAACATAAATGAGTTCCAATTTCTTGGACCGACCATTTCTAAGATTTGAGATAGAAGAAAAAGACATGAAGAGTCCAGAAGAAAGCATTTGCACAAAAAGTCAAAGTCAATTAGTCAAAATACAACATATCCGTCGGACATATCGCACATTTAAACATTTTTGAGTCAGGTTGAGACTACAGAAGTATGAAAATTAAAAAAAACAAAAAAACAAGCAAACAAAAATGAAAACAAACACTTTGCAATTACTAGTTCCTTTCCAATTTGAAAGTGCCTTTCTTCTTAGAATGCAAATCAAAATGAATATGTGATCATTCTACATAACAGACCCATCAGCAACCCGACCTGTCATGCATTGGAAGCAAGCATGCTTGCAAACATATGTGCATGTGCTTTCATTTAGTTACCTATGTGTTGCAGCAATTACTCAGCATTTTTTTTATTTCTAGCTCAGGCATGTGTGTGTGTGTGTGTGTGTGTGTGTGTGTGTGTGTGTGGTGTGTGTGTGTGTGTGTGTGTCCGCGCACGCGCATGTGTGTGTATAATGTGAGTACTTGCAAGGATTAACATTTGCACTCTGTCACATCTACTTTCAACCTGTAGTATTACCAAATGTATTCATGTATAGCTAAGTGTTACTGTCTATTCATATACTATCCCTCCACTATTCCATGTGAAAGGTGCATCCTAAGTCAGTCACCCACATATTGGTAATTCAGTACAAGTTTTGTGGCCCTTCTTTGCACTCTCCCAGCTGCCATCACTGACTGAACAATCATATGTGTTATCTTTCCAAACTGTGTCACAATTAATCTTTCATTAAAGGACAGAATGTCTGGCCTGTTTCCCCAAGGGCCATGCCCAACAGCACAAACATTCAACAAGAGAGTTCAATGCTGCTCATCAATAACAGTAACAGTTCCATCTCCTTTCCATTTTTTTAGTTGTTTCTTCCCCATTCATTTTTCCTGCCTACCAGTCTGAACACCTTTTTGACAGTTTACAAAGTGTACATGGCACAAGACATCATTGCCTCTCACATCACAGGTTGGGAATGGATTCACTCTATTTCCCTTCCTTCAGCTGTCTAGAATCAAGTGCAAGGGGAAGGGAAAGGGGTTGGGGTGGGGGATGGGGGGTGGGGGGAGAACCTTAAATCAAACTGCATTGCAGCAGGAAAATAAAAAGATTTGTTAGCGTGTGTGTGTGTGTGTGTGTGTGTGTGTGTGTGTGTGTGTGTGTATGTGCGTGTGTGTGTGGCGTGCGTGCTTGTGTTCGCGCGCGCACGCGCACATGTGTGCGTGCAAGGGGTGGGGGTGGGGTGTGGATACTCTCAGGCCACAATGATTTGAGATCTGACAAAGGGAGGGGGGCTTTCAAACTTGGACTTCCGCCTTCACACTGACATATTTCCTTGCACAGTTTTACAGATGTTTTATTGAATCTGTTTTAACCTTTGGCTTCTTGTGCTGGTTTGGTGGGCTCAATGTGAAAAAAAAGAATGTGTTAAACAAGACGGTGAATGTGTGTGGGAAAGTTGTGGGTGAAAGGCAAGCAAGCATGAGTGAATTGTATGAGAAGCATGCAGTACGAAAGGCAAGAGAAATTGCAAAAGACTCCTCACATGTCCTGGCCCATAATTATGAACTGCTGCCATCTGGCCGACGGTTCTGGATGTCAACGGTCCAATTGGTCAGAACAAAAGACAGTTTTACCCCAATGTCTATATCCCTTCTCAACAAGCAATAATTGTGTGTGTGTGTGTGTGTGTGTGTGTGTGTGTGTGTGTGTGTGTGTGTGTGTGTGGTGCGGCGGGATGGGGGGGGGGGACAAAGGGAGAGGGGGGGACGTATACATATATATGTATGTGTGTATGTGCTTCTATGTGCGTGTGTGTGCATGTGTGATTGAATAATGTGTATGTATATTGGGTGTGTGTGAGGGCGTGTGTGTATACATGTATGATGTATGTATGTATGTATGTTGTGTGTGTGTGTGTGTGTGTGTGTGTGTGTGGTTTTGTGGTGTGTGTGTGTGTGCGTGTGTGCGTGTGTGTGTGTGTGTGGTGTAGTATGGTTGTTTACTACAGGTGTTTTACTGTTCTTTGCCATAATTATTCACTTAACTGCTTTTTTATATTCTGTATTTTTATCATTTGTGTGCAACAATGAAAATTTGATTTGATTAAGGCATGGTTGTTACCAATTGTTCTATTATTTTTATGTTAATTAATTCATTTATTCATGTGTGTGTGCATGTGTGTGAGTGCGCATGCATGTGAGTATAATCATGTGTGTGTGTGCATGCGTATGAGTGTGTGTGCGTGTGTGTGTGTGTGTGTGTGTGTGTGTGTGTGTGTGTGTGTGTGTGTGTGTGTGTGTGTGTGTGTGTGATCTGACTACGTTTATGTGTTTTGCTATTATGTGCTCATCAATCATCATCATCATCATCATCATCATCACACTTTAATGCTTCTTTTGATCAGAATTTAGGTCTGACAGTGTTGTTTCTGTTTTTAGCAAATTCTGAAAATTAGTATGTGGTGTGTGTGTGTGTGTGTGTGTGTGTGTGTGTGTGTGTGTGTGTGTGTGTGTGTGTGTGTGTTTAGTATGTACTTATCTACATGTATGAAGTTACACATTATAACTAAATTGATTTTGTTGGGTTGTTGTTGTTGAGTTACCCTACTTGTTTATTGTTCATTGTTGCTGAGTTACCCTACTTGTTTATTGTTCATTGTTTTTCACGTTTATTTATGTCACTATGTATAGTTTGTCAGCAGCACAATTGTAAGTTCTCAGAATTGAGATAATAAAGTATTCTTATATCTTGTATCTTGTATTTACACCCTTGGACCATGAGTAGGAACAAAGCAACTTTGTTCAGAAAAAAAAATGCTAATCAACAGAATGAATGCCCCCAAATTTACTCCATTTGGATGATAAGAGTTTTTGTGCATCACCTTGACATCAAACGAGCACTCCTTGCACAGGTGACCTTATAGTCAAGTTATACCCCTGATACTGACAGTTCATTTTAAGGAAGTCCCTTTCCCATCATCCTTACATAGAAAAAAAAATGAGGAAAAGAGGGGAAAGATAGGGTGCGGGAGGATGGAGGAGGTGGGAGGGTGAAGCTGGTCAGGTATTAGGTGAGGGCTAACCATTTATGAATCAGTAGGGCAGGTCCACAGTGCCTCTGGCCAAGTCTGCAGCTCCTCACTGTAGCTCATTAGCAAGATCTACAACAGGTTTCTAACTTCCCTCCTAGCACCTGACAACCAGCAGTGCTGACCCTCCAAAAGGGGCAAGATCGATTCATTGATCTAAAGGCGGCTGTTCCTTGGAAGACGAAGAAGAGAAGGCAATGTAGCAATGAGTATCATGATTTTTGTTCCCAAATCAAATGGAACTGTGGGGCTATGCATTGATCTGACCCACCTGAACAAAGCAGTTCAAAGAGAGATCCATCCTATACCCTCTGTGGATGAAAGTCTTGCCAAACTCGCTGGCTCTAAAGTTTTTACAAAATTGGATATAAGAAGTGGCTGCTGGCAGTTCTGTCAGTAGAATCATAATAGTCACAAGTAGAGAATTTAACAATTGCCTTACCGAAAAGTAAATTCTCTGCCCCCCCCCCCCCCTTCTTTTTCTTGGAGAGGCTGTGGCAGATTCCTATCTGCCTACCAGGGACTGTATGTTTCGAGTGGCACTGTTGTTCTTGGCCATGATTTGCTGCCTCCTGCCGTGAAGAATGTTGCAGGTGCTTTTGGAGTCCTGATTTTCCCTTTTGTGGTGTTGGTACTAGCCTCGACTACTTGTACAATCTCTTTGAGCACTTGGTTGTGCCTCCATGTGTACCTTCCTTGAGCCAGGGCTACTTTACATGAGCTTAGAACATGCTCCACTGTTTGTTTTTCATGGCAGAGGGGGCATGCTGGATCGTCTGTTTTTCCCCACTTCACCAGGTTTGCATTTGAGGGCAGAAGGTCATATGCAGATCTGAGAATGAAGCTGATCCTGAGAGGGGCCATGCGCCAAATGTCATTCCAAGTGAGACTTCTTTGGAGTGCATTCTCCCACGTTGTCCATTGCCCTTGCTGGCTCTGCTGGACTGCTTTTTGGAGTCTTTTTTGGTCTTCTTCTTTTCTCTTTTCCTGAATCATCATGTCTCTTTTGGCTTTTCCTTTGGCCTTTGACCACCATTCAGTTTTGGTCACCCCCAGTCCTTGTCTGTTGGTCTGTGTGTGTCCTGTTATTTCTCTGATCTTGAGACTTTCTTTTGCAGAATCCATCGCCTCTTGAACTTTCCATTTTCTGCCTGTCTTCAGCTGGGGCTTGATTGCTTCTACCACCTTGTCTCCTGAGTCCTCCAGCATGCTTTGAAGTCTGATCTTCCCTGCTTTGTGTTCCTCCAGGATGGATTTCAGTGGTAGTTTCAGCTTTGCTTGGCGACAGTACAGCGCTATGTCAGTCAGACAGGGTGGGACACCAAGCCATTTCCTTGTGAACTTGTTGATTTTGGCTTCCATTGCCTCCACTATGCTGGTGCAGATGTCGTATATCAACAGAGGCCATAGGAGCTTTGGTATCAGCATGAACTGCAGACATCAGACCTTGTATTTGCCAGGGAGCCCACACTGGTCAATGGTCTCCAAGCCTTCTTCCAACATCTGCTTGGTTTCTTTTGCTCTTTCTGTGTCTTTCAGCGTATCATCATACCATCTTCCAAGGCTCTTGACTGGTTCTTCTGTGACTGTTGGAATGGCCTGGTTGGCAACACTGAAGACCACAGATTCGGCCACTTTTCCTTTCCTCAGTGAGAGACTCCGTGATTTCTTTGGCTTGAACTTCATTCTGGATGAGGCAGCTATGTCGTCCAGCCTCTCCAGCACATGACGTGTCTCGTCTTCTCTGGATGAAATCACTGTAGTGTCATCCATGAAGGCCTTGAGAGGGTGCATCTTGTATCCATCGCCAAGGTCTGTTTTGTCTCGCGTTGCTTGTTGCTGCTTTCAAGATGACTTCCATTGCCAACACGAACAGTATTGGGGAAATTGCACAGCCCATTGCAATGCCCACTTCCAAGTTGATCAAATCTGTTGTGTACTCCTTGGTAGAGAACCGCATTGAGAAGCCATTGAAGTACTTCTTGAGCATGTCGCAGATGTTCTTTGGCATATGGTAATCTCAAGAGCCAACTGTATCATCTCATGGGGTACAGATCCATATGCGTTTGCCAGATCAAGCCACACTACGTCCAGGTCTCTCTTTTCTGTTTTTGCTTTTTGGATTGTGTTCCAGATCATTGTGGCGTGTTCTACACAGCCAGCCACGCCTGGGATGCCACCTTTCTGGACTGACACATCCAAGTACTTCTTTTCCATCAGGTACCTGGTCAGCCTTGCTGCCATGACAGAGAAGATGATTTTCCCTTCGACGTTCAGTAGTGATATTGGCCTGAACTGGCTGGTGTCACTTGAGTTTTGCTCTTTGGGGATGTAAACACCATCTGCCGTCATCCACTGGCCGCTGATCTTCTGGTTTCTCCAAGCCGATCGCAGCAGCTTGTGGAGCCACTCCAGCACCTTGGGACATTTCTTGTAAAGCTGGTAAGGTATTCCGTTTGGCCCTGGTGATGATTTGGCTCTGGCTTTGTCGACCACCTTCTTGATTTCCGCCAACGTTGGAGGCTTGCCATTGAACTGTTCCTCAGGGTTGGTTGGCCACACCAGACCTTGAATGTCGAGTGGTGCTTTGCTCTGTGAGTCAGAGTATGTTTTCCTCAGATGCTGCTCAAGAACTCCTTTGTCCACACTTAGGGTCCCAGATTTTGGCTGCTCAGTGTTCTAGCAAACTGGAAGGGGTCTCTGAAGAAGCGCGCTTGTGTCTTCTTCTTTTTGCTCTTCCTCTTCCTCGCAGATTCCACTTTGCTGAGGGCGCTGTGTTTTTCTTTCAGGTCTTTCCACAGTTTTTCAAAGCCTTGTTTTTCAGCTGGCAGTGCGGTCTTCATTTGCTTCTTGAGGTTTTTCTTTTGGACCCTGATCTTGTCCATCTCTTCTTGGCGTCTGGATTTCTTTGGAGGTGTTTTCTCTTTGGGTAGTTTTGCTCCATAGGCGTCTCTACATGTGGCATACACAATGTCCCCATATGTGGCTAGTTTGTGTTCCAGGGTGCTTTTCCCTGTCAGTGCATCGAGTCATTGGACGATTTTTGCATCCAGTTTCTCCCAATCTTCAGTTTCGTTTGCTCGTGGCAGGTTGAGTTTCAGGCGCCTGGCATCGAGGGCCTGTGCAAATTCCTGATCCAAACCAACAGCGTGGATGTCCTTGGCACTGTGATTTAAATCCTGGCCTTGGTCTTCCGACGTCTTATCTGCTGATGCAGTGCGCTGCTGCTCATTCACATGAGTCTTCACACATCCCATCTTTGTTCTCATGGATTCATCATTCTCTCCCCCTTTCGGTGAATACTGGGAGCATCTTTTCCTTTTATTCTTAGTAGCCACATGTTTAAGGCAAAGTGGGGAGCCAGCCCACAGAGCCCTTGGTTCTGGTCTTTCCCAGTGTCCTCCGGTCTTTCCCGGACGTCCTCCGGCCTATTCCCGGAAGTCAATGGTTTACCCATGCATCAGTAGAAAGAAACTCGTGGAGAGCGTGGCAGCAGAGAATCCTCAGAAGAGAAGCCCCCTTCAAGCAAGTGTTTCGGCCCTTATCTCCTGACACTCTAGTGGGGTTGGGTCACACCCGGTTCATCACTCCGGATGTCCCTCTGCTGCCCCTCTATACCACATTTGTTACTCCTTTTGGCAGATTCTGGATGAACAGACTTTCCCTTGGAGTTTGTTCTGCCAGTGAAATTTTTCAATGTGCCATGTCAGAAATACTAGAAGGTATTGACAGAGTGGTCTGTCATATGGACGATGTTCTTCTACATGTCCTAGGTCACAGAGCACATGATGATGATGACATCATTTGTAAAGTTTTACACAGATTTAACAAAGCTGGTGATGGTCATATACTGAATGTTGTGAATTTTCTCGGTCATCTACCAAGCCTCTGGGACGCATCATTGCTAGTAATGGTATTCATCCAGACCCTGAAAAAATCAGACCAATCGAGGACTTGGCACCTCCCACAAATATCACTGAGTTGCAGAGATTCTTTGGCATGGTTAATCACCTCGCTAAGTTGATACCTCAACTGCTACAACTGAACCTTTAAGACAACTGCTACGGAAAGACACTATGTGGCACTGGGACACGTCGCAAGAAGATACATTCAAGAAAATCAAAGCACTCCTAACATCACCAGCAGTCTTGACTCATTATTCAACTGAGTTTAAAACTATTGTCGTAGTTGATGCTTCAAATTACGGCATAGGTGCTGTACTTCTTCAAGTCCAGAAGGATGATTCTGGATGACCAGTCACTTCTGCATCATGATCACTGACAGCTGCAGAGCAGAACTATGCTGTAATTGAAAACAAAACTTTGGCAGTCATGTGGGCAACTGAACGATTTCATGACTGTCTCATGGGTCTCAATTTCATAATTAAAACTGACCGTAAACCTCTCATCCCGCTTCTCCATACTACAGAAATAGCATGATAGCCACCCAGAATCTAATGAGTCAGACTCCGCCTCATGCAGTCAACCCAGTTGTAATCTACGTTCCAGGGAAACGGCAAATAACAGTGGACACACTTTCCTGTGCACCCACTTCCCAGCCGAGCACAATGGATGTTTATCTAGTAAATGCAGTAGTAGCCGTCATCCAGCAGACTATTCAGATCCTTCCTGCTTCTTCACAAAAACTGTCAGATGCCAGTACAAAAAAACAGCATGCTGAAGCAGAAATTGTACAAATTATGGAGTAGTGTCGAGTTAGATGGCCAGCCTACATTTCACAATCAACACCTCTTAATACTGCATATTGGTCAAATCATCAACATTTCTCCACTGTAGACAATATTTTGCTATATGATGGTCACCTTTTCATACCTAGAGATATAGCAGCTGGAGATACTTTCCAAGCTACATGAAAGCCACTTCGGAGTCACCAAATGCAGGAGTCTTGCCCAGTCTTCAGTATGCCAGGCTTCAGTTCCCAAATTGAGGAAATGATCAATCAATGTCAAACATGCAATAAGCTGTGTTCAGAAAGAAAAGAACCACCACTTCCCTCATTACTTCCAGATCATCCTTGGTCATGTGTACGAATGGATCTATTTGAACTAAATTCTGAACAATACATTCTTGTTGTTGACTACTTGTTGCGATGGCCTGAAATTCAAATTCTTCAGAATGAGACATCATCATACTTTCTTTGTTGTCAAAATCATTTTTGCAGTGACGGAATCCCTGATGTAGTAGTTTAGGCCCACAATTTTCCGGTCCTTAATTCCATGAGTTCACCAAGGACTACAATTTCACCCAAACTATGAGTTCACCTCAATACTTCCAGAGCAACAGCAAAGCAGAAAGGAATGTTCAGACAGTGAAACATCTCAAAAAAAAAAAAAAAAAAAAAAAAAAAGCTGCAGATCCTCACCTTGGTTTTCTTGTGTATTGTTCTCACTACTGCAAAATGGATTATCTCCAGCAGAAATCCTCATGGGCAGGAGACTCTGCTCTAAAATCCCAGTTTTACCATCCAAGCTCTACCCATCTTCTGGTTTGGACAACATGGCTCAGAGGGAAGAAGACAACAAGATGAAACAGTGACTGAACAACAACAAACGTCATCCTGACAAAGAAAGTGTACTCTTCCACCCAGGTGATTCAGTCTACATTAAAGAGATCTTCAGTGCCCAGGTAAAGTGATTCTCCTCATCATAACCCGTATTCTCCCTTTACTGAAAGCTAAAAGGGTATCATTCGATGCAGCAACATTCATGTGACAGTGACGCCCACACCCAGGGTTATTCCACCTCCACGTTGTTTGAAGAGACCTACCCTACATTCTCCAACACCCAGTGCATCTGAATCAACACATGGGGGTCAACCAACACCCAAACCACAAACACCTTTGAAGGACAATTCACAGCCAGGGTTACTGGCCTACATTACTGGCTCAGGTCGTACAGTGAAACCACCCAGTAAAATGTACTTGTAAAAATATATATCATATTTGATTCCTTATTTCAGACATTTTAAACTCTGTCCTGCACAAACAGGTACTACTCAAAATTAATGTGTAGAATGGAAATAATGCGCGAGTTTAGTTTTTTGTTAAACATCATTTTCTTCACTGTTGTAAGGTTAATAAGATTTCACAGTATTATGCTTCACAATCTGTTAGTTTAAACTAGTTTAAACTTTTTCATAAAGTGATAAACGTATGTCGCAATTTGAATTTATGAATAGGCAACACGCCCGTGAATATGAACGAACAGTTAGTATTGCGACAAATTGCCAGTTGACAGAAAATATTTTAGTGCTACACTAAATTTACGAACAGTTCATGCTTATGTTCTGATCATCTTAGAAAGAACAGGCACTGTTTGGGGCCCTTTTTTTAAATTTATATAAAATGACATAACTAGAAATCTCTCTCCTGGAACTATAGTATAAGGCTTTTTTTGCAGATGACAGCTTAGTATATAGAACAATCAGAAGCAAGAATGATACACTCATTCTACAAGAAGATCTAAACGCTTACAAACTCAAGAGTGAGAAAGAAAATTGGAAATGGAATTTCATCCGCAAAGTCCCAAATGTTGCATATATGTAATAAACGCTCACCAACTAGATCAGAATACTCTATTCACCCAAAACTATTCTTAAAGAAACCAATGCTGCAAAATATTTAGGCGTGATTATAGATAGTCGTCTCAAATGGAAAGAACATTACAATTTAGTATGTAAGAAAGCAAACAAGATCTTAGCTTTCTTATACAGGAACTCAAGACTGCCC
>JAMYXO010005676.1:0-15011 GCA_033310375.1 Conus canariensis
TTTTTTGTTTTCAAAAATTTTTTTTTTTTTTATTAATTAAAAAAATTTTTTTTTTTTTAAAAAGAGCCCCCAAAAAAAAAAAAAAATTACTAACCCCTTGTTAAACCAATTTTTGCTTTTTAAATTGGGGGGGGGCCCAATTTTTAGGATACACAATTTTTTGGGAAAAAGGGGGTTTTAAAAATAAAAAAAAAAAACCCAAAAACTTTTTGGGAAAAAAAGTTTTTTTAAGCTCCAAAAGGTGATTGCTGTTTTTTTACAGCTTTTTATTTTGCTACGAAAAGTTTTTTTTAGTTAAGCAAGGAAAAAATTCCCCGACCCGTTTCAAAAAAATGAAAAAAAAAAAAAAAAATTTTCATTTTTAAAAAAAAAGGCTTTTCCCGAAATGATATTGGGGGCCGCGTGGTTTTTAAAGCGCTTTTTTTTTTTTTTAGCGAAAATAAATTTGCATTTTTTTGTAAAAACAAAAAAATTTAAAAAAATGAGGAAAAAAAAAAAAAAACAAAAAGGGGGCAACTACTTTTCTTGCAAAAAAAAACCTATGAAAAAAGCAAAAGAAAAGGGGCAGTTAGATTTTTATTAAGGAAAAAGACCTAAAAAAAAACAGGGGAACAGCCTTACACATTTTAAAGAAAGTTACCAGGCAATAAAAGAAAAAATTTTTTTTAGTAACAAGGGGAAACAAGTTGAAAAATTGCCCCCCCCCCAAAATTAAACGACCCCCCCCCTTTTTTTTTCAACCATCAGAAAAAAAACAAGAGCAAGAAAAATAATGTTTTTTTGTCCCCTTTTGGCATACCCCTGTGTATTTTTTTTTTTTTTTTCACAAAAAATATTGGCTGATAAAAATGTAAAAAAAAATCATTATTCTCCAAAAGGGGTATTGGAAGGGAAAAAACAGCAATTAAAAAAAACTTAGCCAACAGCGGGGACCAGTGAAACAAAACCAAAAAAAATGGTTTTTTTTACTTAAAAACAAGCGGGTTTGGCAAATTTTTTTTTTTTACCCCGGGGCCAAAACAATACCAAAAAAACCACACTTTTTTTTCCCCAAAAAAAAACCCGAACGACAAACCCAAACAAATGGTTCTTTCTATATTTTTACCCCATGAAATACGATTTTTGACGAAAAAGATTTTTTTACGCACTTACAGTTCCCCCCCTTGGACATAGCCTTCAAGATACAAAGATTTAACCCCAAAAAAAACCCCAAAAGAGTGCTTTTTTGCGTTTTTCCCCGTCGCTTTTAAAAAATGAATTCCAACGGGGGCCCCTTAACTTAATCCGCATGATTCAAGTGATGGGGGGGAAAAAAGGGGAAATTTTTAAAAAGGTCAAGTAAATTAAATTTTTTTGTTAAAACATAGAAATTACCATTAAAAAGAGGGCATTTCCGGGGGGTTTTTTTAAAAGATCACGGGGGGGTTTTTTTGGTTGAAAAACTTTAAAAAAACAATTTTTTTAAATCTAAAAGGGCCCCCTTTTTTTCCTACCCCAAAAAAAAAAGCTGATTGAAAAATTCCCCCGCAACACAGAATGGGGTTTAAAAAGATGCCCCCCGGGTTTTTTACGTGCAATGAAAAAAATGAAAGAATTTTAAAAAATCTAAAAAAACCCGTTAAAAAGCAATCAAAAAAAAAAAAAAAATTTTGTTTTGGAAGGGGGGGCCCCCTTCATCAAGCCCAAAAAATAAAACATTTGGTTTTTTTGAAAGTAGGTACCTTTTTTTCCCCCGGGGGGAAAAGGGGGGAAGGGGGGACACTGCCATCCGGGCAAAAGATCCAGTTTTTGGGTTTTTGACCATAAAAGAGTTAAAAAAAAAAATTGTGGAAAAAAGAATCCCCCCGGGGGAAAATTTTTTTACGAGAAAAAAAAGACAAAACAAAACGACCCACCCCCCCCAAAGATCTTTTTTTTAAAGGAAAAAAAAAACTGCAAAATAAAAACCCCCCGGGAAAACATTTCCCCCCCCTTAATTAAAATTATTTTTTTTATTTTTTTAATTTAAAAGGGCCCAAAAAAGGAAGGGAAAAATCTTACCAAAAACCCAAAAAAATGAGAAAAAAAAAAAGGGGGAAAAACCCTTAAAAAAATTTAAAAGAATCCCTATGGAAAAAAGTTTCCCAGTATTTTAAAAAAAAAAAACAAATTTTAAAAAGGGGGGTTATGGTAAAAAAGAAATTTTGGGAAAAAGCCCCACGAAAACCCCCAAAAATTTTTTTTTAAAATTAAAAAAATAAGGGGGAAAAAAAGGGGAAAAAACAAAAAAAAAATAAAAAAAATTCGTGAAAATCAAAAAAAAATTTTAAAAAAAATTTTTTGGGGTTTTTTTTGGTTTATATGATTTTTTTAATTTTAAAAAAATTTTGGGGGAAAAAAAAAAAAAAACCCCAAAAAAAATTTTTTTAAAAAATTTTATAATTTTTTTCCCATGGGGCCCGAAATTGGCATATTTTAAAAAAACCTTTCCCTGGATTAAACAAAAACCAAACCCTTTTTTTTTGTTTCTAAAAAAAATCTTTTTTGTTTAACAAAAAAGTTTTTTGTTTTAAATTTTAATTTAGATTTTGATCGGAGTTTTTATTTTTGTTTTATGAATTTTAAAAGTTTATTCCAAACAAATGCTTTTTTTGTATTGGGCCCCCTGGGAATTTTGTTTTTTACCACAACCTTTTAAATTTTCCCTTTGCTTTTTTTTTAAAAAATTTTTTTTTGGCTTGAAAGACTGTACATTTTTTTTGACCCCCAAAAAAAAAAACCTCCCTTTTTATCCCCCACCTCCAGATAATTTCCCCCTCCTTCATCTTACCTAAAAACCTTTTTTTTTAAATTTGAATGCAAAAAAGGGAAACTTTTTTGGGGTAATTTCGATTGTGGGGCCCCTACCATCCCCCCCCCAATCCCTTTTAGCTACTTCTAAAATTTTTCCATTTTTTTTTGATACTTCAGTAGGGGGTATTTAAAAAAGGAAAAACTGAAAACTGTGTAAAGAAATTGGACTCGGGTAAAAAGGTTTAAAGTAGTCCCCCCAAAAGAAATTTTTCTAAAAATCCAAAAAACTTGAACCTAAAACAGTAAAAACCCAAAAAAACGGGCTTTTCCAAATTTTGACCTTTTCTTTTTTTTTCATCATTATGCCAAAAAAAATGATCATGAAATCTTCTTTAAGTTCCCTGATAATTTTGGTTTAGAAGTTACTTTTAAATTTCATTCCCTCCTCTGGTGACCAATCTAAACCATCTTTTACGCTTTGTGCGGAATTTCCATGCCCCCCCTTTCCCAAAACAGCTGTTTTTTTCATCAACCTTTGAAAAAAAAGTCCTTTTTTTTGAAGCATCTGTGGATTTATTTTTTCTGGGGATCAGTGTTCCCTTCCCCTTTATGTAATGGGTTTTCATGAACTGTTTTTTTTTATCCAAAAAAAGCAATTATAACGAAAGAAACACCTTGCCAACTTTCAAACCATGCCTTAAATAAAAATTGTAGAAGCCCCTGTAATGGCAGACATAATTTTTTTTTTTTCCCCCGAAGATTAGGCAAAAAGTTTTAGGTGGTTCTGTTTTTTTTCCATCTTTTAGACTTTCCCCGCCCGCCCAATGGGATAGTCCCTTTAGGCAGGTCATGGAAATTTTCTGAGGATATTTTAAGTCAACTTCTAAGAATGTATTCCCAAATGTTTGAATTCTGGGGGGTCAAACTGCCCAACCCCAACTTTAATGCTTTTTTTTTGAATATTATTCCGTTAAAACCTTTTTGGGAACAAATTTTTTTTAAATTTTTCCCTAAAAGGGAAAAAAATTTGGGGGCCCTTTGCCCCCCTCCATACAGAAATTTTTTTTGCATCCCAAATACAAAAGAGAAAATTTTGTTTTAAACCCCCTTTTTTTTTGGAAACAAAAGTTGTTTCCCAAATATTTGGGTTTTTTTTCCTTTTTTCCAGTAAAAAGGGTGGGGGCCCCCATAACTATTTTTCCCCCCCCGCCAAACCCCTTTTTTTAAATCCTTGGGAAACCCTTTTTGGGGGGGTTTGACCCAAAAAAAAAACAATTTTGGGGAAAATCCATAAAAAAAAATTTTAAGGGAAAGGGGGTCCCCCCCCCCTCCCCTCCCCGGGGCCCCCGAAAATGGGGAAAAAGCGGGGGGATTTCCCGGCTGTAATGTTTCCCTGCAGGTCCCCTTCCCCCCAAAAATTTTCCCCAAAAACGTTCCCCCCCCCAACAAAAAAGGGGGAAAAACCGCCCAAAAAAAGGGAAACTTGGAAAAAAGTCCCCCCTTCCCCCTGTTTTTTTCACCCCTAAAAACCCCCCCCACGCCCCTCTTTGAGCCCTGCTGGAAAAAAAAAATCAAAAAAATGTCCTTTTTTCCCCTGAGAAAAAGAAAAAAAAAACGCCCTTTTAGGCGGAAGGGGGGTAACCTTTCGGGCCAAAAAACCTTTTTCCAAAAATTTTTTTCCCGTACTCCCTAAGGGGGAAACGCCCTTTCTAAAAAAGAATTTGGGGGCCCAAAAAAATTTTTCCTGTTTAAATTTGGGCCCGGAAAATTTTTAAAGGGCAAGCCAAATGACCCCCTAATGAAAAACCCCTCAAGGTTTTTTTTGGGAAAAAAGTTCCCCTAGAAAGAAAAAAAATGTTTTTTTAAAAAAAGGGAAAAAAAAATGTTTAAAAATTTTTTTTTGATGGAAAATTTGGGCCCCCCGCCCTGAAAAACCCTGGAAAAATCGCTTTTTTAAATGCCCTTGGGGAAATTTAAAAAAAGGGGGAAGTCCCTTAAAAAATTTGCCCCAAGGGTTTTTGGGAAAAAATATAGGGAGCTTCCCCGTCCCCTTTTGGTTTTAAAAATTTTTGGGGTTTTAAAAAATTTTCATTTTTTTTAAAGTGGGTTTCCCCCCTCTAAAAAAAATTTTCCCCCTAAAATTTTCAAGGTTCTTTTACTGTTTGGGAATTTTTTTCGGGGGGTTGGGCAAAAACCCCAAAAACCCCCCCCCAAAAAATCCAAAAAATGGAGTTGGGGGGGGAGTCCCAAAAATTTTTTTGTTTTTTTTGGTTTTTCCCGGGGTCCCCTTTTTTGAAATTTCAGAAAAAGTTTTTTATTTAAATTTAAAAACCCGGGGATTACGCCCTTTTCCTTGGGATTTCGGTTTTTTTTAAAAAAGTATTTTTGCAAACATTTGGGGCCCCCCCTTTTTAAAAAACCCCCGGGTTTTTTTAAAAAAGGGCCCCGGCCCCCTTTCCCAAACCAAACCCAAAGGAAAAAAAGGCCAAATGGAAAAAAAAAATCCCCGATAAATTACTCCCCCCTTTTAAAAAACTTTTTTTAGGAAAATTTTCCCGTTTGGGGTTTTGGTTCCCCCCTTTAAAAAGGAAACAAGGAAATGATTCGAAAGTCCCCGGGGTAAACAAAAAAATGGAAAATAAATTTTTTCCAAAAACCCTTTTTTTAGGGTTCCCTTTAAAAACCCCAACTTTACCTTTCCCCTTTTCCCCCGGGGGTAAAATTAAATTTTTGTTAAAACACAGTTCCCCCCAAAAAGGGGGGTAAAACCCTTGGGGTTTTTTTTTTAAAGTTCGGGTTTTCTGCCCTTTTTTAAAAAATTTTGGAAAAATTTTTGGGTTTAAAAAATTTTTTTTAAAAGAAAAATTTTTTTTTTTGCTAAAGGTTTTTTTTTAAATTAAAGCCCAAATTAAAAACCCCCCCCCAATTTTGCGTATCAATGTGGAATGTTTTTTTTCCCCCCCGGTTTTGGGAAAAAAACCCGTAGTAAAATTTAACCAAGATTTTTTTTTTTGGGGGGGGTTTGCCAATTCCCTTTTGGGCTGTTCTTTGGACACTTTTAAACGGGCCCCGTTTGTTTGGGGTTTTTCCCCCCCTCCCCCAAAAATAGAAAATTAACAGTTTTTGGTTTTTTTTTTTTTTCCTTTTCCCAAAATGATCAATCCCGAATTTTTAAAAACAACAAAAAGGAAAAATTCCTTTTTAAAAAATTTTAAAATTTAATTTGGGGTTTTAAAAGGGGGCCCAAAATTTTTTGAACCCCCCCCTTTCCCCTGCCCTTTTTTTTGGGGGGGAATACATCCAAGCCCCTAGCAAGAAAAACCCACCCAACCCCAAAAAAACATTTTTTTATTGTCTGAATTCCCCCTTTTTGGGTTTTTTGGGAAAAAAATGTTTTTTTGCCCAAATAAAAAATGGGGGTAAGTGGGGAAAAAAAAAAGCCTTTTCCCCAAAAAATTCCCGGCCCCCAAACCTTAAACCCCTTTTTTTAAAACCCGAAATTTTCCCCAAAAAACTTTTAAAACCCCTGGGCCACCCCCGGAACCCCCCTCCCTTTTTTTTGGCTTTTTTCCAAAAGGGGGCCCCCAAAAAAAAATGTGGGGGAAACAAACCTGGGTCTGGGGCCCCCCAGGTTTTTTAAGGTTTTATTAGAGGGGAAAAAAATAGTCCCCCCGCGTTTTTTTGAAAACCCAGAAATTTCCTAGATTTTTTTTTCATTTTTTGTTTTAAAATAGTCGGGTTTAAAACAACTAAACCCCAAATTTAAACTGGAGGGTTTTTGTTTTTTTTTACCTTTTGGAAAAAAAATTTAAAAAAAATAGCCTTTTCAAACCCCCTTCCCGCAAAAGGGTTTTTTTTGGATTAAAAAAATTCTAAAACAATCTTTATTTAAAAGGCCTTTGGAAAAAAACCCCTCTTTCCCCCCGAGCATTTTTCTTTTTTTAAAAATTCCCTTCCCCGAAAAACCCTTCCCAAAAATCCCCTTTTCCATGCTGAAAAATTTTTCCTTTTTCCCCCAAAAACCAAAATTTTTTTATTTAAAAAAAAAAAAAAAAAATAAATTTAAAAAAGAATCAATTTTTAACGGTCCCCCCCCCCCCCCCCCTTTTTTTGGGTTGGGAAACCCCCAAAAAAAAAAAGTAAAAAAAACGCCCTTTTGGGGTTTTTTAAATGGGGGGAAACTTTTTTTTTTTAAAAAAAGATTTTAAAAAGGGTTTTTTTTACTTTTTTTTTTTAAAAATTTTCCCCCTTTTTTTTAAACTGGGGCCGGGGGGGTCCCGGGGGTTGGGTTGGGGGGAAAAAAAAATTTTCCCTTGCCCCCTTTTCCCCCTTTAAAAAATCAAAACCTTTTTTCCTTTTTTTTGTCCCCCAAAAAAACAGCCCCCGTTTTTCCCCCACTAAATTTCCCTTCCCTCCCCGGGTTTTTGAGTCCGGGAAAAATTTCTTTAAATTTTTTTTGGGCATTTGGAAAAAGGGAAATAAGTTTTTTGCTTTTTAAAATTTGTTTTAAACCCCTAGGCCTTTTTTTGGGTTTTTTTTGGGGTTTTTTGGGGTTTTTTTTTTTTTTTTTTTGCTTTAACAAAATTTCAGCCCCAAAGAAAACCCCCCGGCCCCCAAAAGTTTTTAAAAAAAACCAAAAACCCCCCTAGAAAAGGGGGTTTTTTTCAAACCCCGGGGGGGAAACCCCCCCCCCCGTTTTTTAAGAGAAACCCAAAACTTTTTTTTCCGCGAAAAAAAACTAAGGCCCCATGGGCCCCCTTAAAATTAAACCCTATGTAACACAATTAAAAGACCCGCAAAAATACCTTCGTTTTTTTTGGTTTTTTTTTTTCTGTTTTAATTTTTTTAAAGGTCCCCCGGGCCCTAGTTTTGGGTTTTTCCCAAAATTTTTTTTTTTTTATGTTTTTTTTAAAACTGAAAAATTTTTTTTTGTCTACAGCAAAAAAGAGGGTTTCCCCTTTTTTTTTGGGCCCCTTTTTTTAAAAAACCCCCCCCAAAAAGACAAAGCTTTTTTTTTAAAAAAAAAAAAAAAATTTAATTTTTTGTTTTTGGATTTTTCTTTTTTAAAAAATTTTTAACTTGAAAAAATTTTCCCGTGCGCCAAAACCCCAAAAAAATTTTTAAAAAAAAATTTTACAAATTTTAAATTTTGGGTTTTTTTTAAATCCCCCTTTTTTTTTTAAAAAAATTTTGAAAAAGTTTTAAATAAAGTCCCTTTTTAAATGTTTTCCCCCCCCCTTTCCCCTTTCAACCCGGGTTTTTTCCTTTCCCCGTTTTTAAAACCTTTTGGTTTTAAAACCATAAACCGTAAAATTTTTGTTTGGTTTTTAAAAAAATTCCCTCAAGGCCTAACCCCCGTGAAAAGGGGGAGATCCTTTTTGGGGGCAAGGGGCCCACTGTTTTGGAATTTTTTTAACCCCCCCCCCTTTCCCCCCCCTCCAAACAATTTTTTCCCCTTTTTTTCATCAAAAAAAAAATTTAAAAAGGGTTTTTTAAAACCCCCCAAAACCCTAAAAAACTTGGGTTTTTGGGAACCTTTCCCTCAAAATTTGGAAAAAATTTTTTACTTTTTGTTTTTTTTTGGATTGGAAAAAAACTTTTTCCCCTTTGTCCTTTTTTAAGGTTTTTTCTTTTTCTTCAAAACAGCAATTTAAAAATTTCCTTTTAAAGGGGTCCCCTTTCCTTTTGGGGGCCAAAATAAAAAAAAATAAAAAATTTCCATAAAATTTTGGGGGCCCCCCCCTGCTTTTTTAGGAAAATTTTTTAAAAATGGAAAAAAAAAAACCCTTTTTTTTTTAATTTTATTGCTTTAAATTTTTTGGGGGGTTTTTGTTTTTTCCCAAAACAAAAACCCTTTCAAAAAATTTTGGGGTTTTTCCCAAAAAATGTCCCCCCCCCCCAAAAATCTAACGAAAATTTTCGGGAAAAAAATTTGGGGAAAAATTTTTCGTTTTTTTAAAAGGGCCCCCCGGGAGATTAAAAGAAAACTTTTTTTTTTTTTTCATTAAAAGTTTTTTTTATTTTGAACAAAACTGGGCCCCCCTTTTTAAATTTTCTCCTTTAAAAATAAAAGGGCCGGGAAAAGCGCTTTTTTAAAAAAAACCCCCCAAAAATTCCCCCAAGGGTAAAAGGGAAAAAACGATTTTTCCCCCTAAGCAAAAACTTTTCAAACTTCAAAAATTTTTTTTGGCCCCGGCCCCTTTTTAAAACTCCCCCCGGCCCCCGGGCCCCATTCCCCGTTTTTTTTTTTTTAAAAAATTTCTTTCCCTTTTTTTTTTTTTGATTCCCCCCTTTAAAAAGCCAAAAAATTTGGCCCCCCCTTTATTTTTTCCCGGGTTTGCCATAAAAATTTTTAAAAAAAAATTTTTAAAAAAAATGTCCCCCCGCCCCTTGTTGGGGGAAAAAAAAAAATTTTTTTGGGCCCCCCCCAAGTTTTTTTTTTAAAAAAAATTTTTTTTAACGATTTGCCCGTCCCCCCCCGTTCTGGACCCCACTTTTCCCCCCGTTTTTTTTCCCCCGTTTTCCCGAATTTTTAAATTTTCCCAAATTTTTTAAAAATAAAAACCCTTTCAAAAATTTCCCCGGGACAATCAAATTCAAATTCCTTCCCTAGGTTCTTGGGGAAAAAATTTAACAAAATAAAAAAAAATTTTTTTTTCCCAAAACAAAAAGTTAAGAAGGATTAAATTTGGGGAAAAAATAAAAAAATTCCCCGTTTTTTTTTCCCTTCACCCCCAAAGGGCTTCCCTTTCCCGTCCCTTTTAAAGCGGGGTTCCAAAAAATCGGGGCCATAATTTTTTTGGGCAATTTTTTTTTTTAAAACAAAAAAAAAAAAATTAATTTAATTTTAAAAAAAATGGCAAGGGGGGGAAAAATTATTTTTAGTTTTTTTTGATCCCCGGAAAACGACATGGGGTGGGGAAAAGGGAAACCCCTTTTTTAAACACCCCATTACAATCATTGCCGGGGGGGTTTAATTAAACCCCGAAAAATAATTTCCCCAAAACAAAAAAATTAAACAAAGGGTTTTTTTGGGCCCCCAAAAAACCTCCTTTAAAAATTTTTTAAAAAACCCCCCAAAAATTTTTTAAAAAAAAAAAAGAAAAAATTCCCTTTGGTTTTTTTTAAAAAAAGAAAGGGGGGAAAAAATTGGGCAGGGTTTCAACTAAAAACCCCCAAAACCCCCTCAAAGTTTTTTTTTTTAAAAAAGAATAAAAATTAAGACAAAAAAATCCAAATGGGGGGGCGCAAAAAATTTCCCCCTTTGGCCATTTTCTAAAAACCCAAAATTTTGATAGGGAACCAAATTTTCTAAAACCCTTTAAAAAAACACCCAAAAAAAAAACCCCCCCAAACAAAAAAAAACCAAAATTTTAAAACATAAAACCCCCTTTAAAAAAAAAAATTTAAGGGCCCCAAAAGCAGACAAATAAAAACAAAAACCAGAAAAACCCGTTTTTTTTTCAAAAAGAAAAAAGCAAATTTAAAAAAAAAAAGGGCCACCCCCATTTCCCCCCCGCCAAAACCCAAAGAAGAAAAAAACCCCTTGAATTCCCTGCCCTTTTTTAAGAAAAACCAAAACAGAAAGGCCCAAATTTAACAAACAATTTTAAACAAAACTGGGTGGGGAAATAGAGGGGCCCTATAAAAAAGGGGGAAAAAAAAAAAAACCCCCTTGAAAAGGGGATGACCAAAAAACTTAAAAAAACCTGGGGTTTGGGGTTAAAAAAAAAAAAAAATAAACCCCAAAAAAAAAAAAGATCTTGAAAAAAAGGGGAAATCAGCAAAAAAAAAGGGGGTTTTTTTTTTCTAATAAAAACCCAAAAAACAATTACGAACTTCCCAAATGAAACAAAAAAAAAAAAAGAAAAATATCCCAAAAGAAAAATTTTTTAAAAAAGACACAAAAAATTTAGCCCGGAAAAGAAAAAAAAAAAACACTGGGTTTTTGAGGAAAAAAAGGGTTTTCCCCCCCATTAGGGAAAATTTTAAAACAGCCCCCTTTAAAGGAAAATTTGGGAAAAAAGGGGTTTTTTTAACCCGGGGTTTTTGGCCTTAATTTTCCCGGGGGCCCTGGGGGGGGTGGGGGGGGAAGGTTGGGGCCCCCCCCCAAACCCTCCCCCTCCACCCCCGAAAAATCATGGGTTAAAAAAAAAAAAAACTTGATTTTATCTTGGGAAGTTTTTTTTAAAAAAAAAATTAGCCAGGGAAGGCAATAAAAATTTTTTTTGCCTGGTATAAAAAGGAAAGGGGCGGGTTTTTGCTGGCCCCTTTTTTTCTGCCCCCAAGTAAAAGTAATTTTTGGCCCCTTTAAAAAACTGAAACACTTAAGGGCATTAGTTTTTCCCCCAAATTTTTTTTGGGTTTAAAAATTTTATAAAAAAGATAAAGACCCCCAAATTTAATTTTCCCCCGGGGATTTAAAAAAAACCCCAAATTGGGCCCCCTTTTTTTTTTCATATTCCAAAAAGGGGGGTTTTTCCCCTTTTTTTTAAACCCCATGGGGGGAAAAAAAATTTTTGGGTTTTTGGGGGGGGGGGGGTTTTTTAGGGGGGAAAAAAGGGTGGGGTTTTTGGGGGGGCCCCGGGGGGTTGGTGGGGGGGTTTTTTTTTTTTTGGCCAAAATTTTTTTTGGCCCCTTAAAAAATTTATGGGGTTCCCCCTTTTTTTTTCCCCACCCTTCCCCCTTCTTTACCAGCCACAAAGGGAAAATTTTTTTTTTAATTAAAAATTTTAAATTTTTTGTTTTTCCAAAACCCGGAGTCCCGAGGTTTAAAAGGGAAAACCAAAAAAAAGTTTTAAAAACCCCGGGTTTCCCAAAAAAACAAAAGGGCCCACTTTTTCGAAACTTGCGTAAAATTTCAAAAAAAATTTTTTTGGTTTCCTTTTTTTAAAAACTTTTTAAGGCAAAAACAATTTTCAAAAAATTAAATTTTTAATTTTCCCCAAAAAATTTTTTCTAAATATTTTTTTTTTGGGGGGCAAAAGGGCCCTAAAAAAAGGAATTTAATTATGTTTTTGGAAACCGTTTTGGTTGGGGTTTTCGAAAACCCCAGCCCCCAAAAAACCCCAAAAAAAAAAGTTTCGAATTTTTTGTCCCCCCTTTTTTTTTTTTTTCCTTTTTTTCCCCCCTTTTTTTTTAGACCCCCTTTTGAAGTTTTCCCAAAAAAAAAATGTTGGGCCATGCCCCGGTTTTTTTTTTAAAGCTTTTTGGGCCCCATGGAACCCCAAAGGGGAACAGTTTTTGCCCCGAAGAGAAAAAAAATGTTTTTAAGGAAAGGAATTTTTAAAACCCTAAAATTTTTTAACTTTTCCTTCACGCCCCCAAAAAAAAAAAAAAGGGGGGCCCCAAACCATGAAATTTTTAAAAATTTCCCAAAAATTTTTTTCCCCAAAATTTGGGGGCCCCTTTTGGGGGGCCAATATCCAAAAAAATTTGGGGTTTCCGATCCCCTTTTAAAAACCCCTTTTTAATCTAAATTCCCGTTTTGCTGAAAAGGGAATTTTTAAAAAGTTTTTTTTTTCCCCCTTGGGGGAAAAAGGGGCTTTGGGCCCCCTTTTAAAAATAAAAAAAAACCCTCCCCGAAGGTGTAAAAAAAAAATTTAAAAAACTTTTTCCCCCGACCTCCCCCAAAAGGGGTCAGGGGGTGAAATTTTTTTAAAAAAATCAGCAAAAGAAACCCCCTCCCCCACCCCAGTTTTTTTAATGCCCCCCAAAAAAAAAAAAGGCCCAAAGTTTTTAAAATGGTTTTTTAAAAAAAACTGCATCCCGGAATTTAAATGAAAAACCAAAAACCCTTTTTTGGGGTGTAAATTCCGGGATTTTTTTTTATAAAGGAAAAGGGGGTTTTTAAGAATTAAAAGAATTTTCCCCAAAGGGGGTAAAATAAAAACCTTTTTTTTGAAAGGGCCCCCGTTCCCCCCCGGAAGGGCACAGAAAAAGTTTTAGGGTATCAGTTTTTTTTTTTTTCTTTTTGGACTGTAAAAAGGGGCGGGTTTCCCAAAAAGAATATTTTTGGGGAAATTTGTAAATTAAAAAGGGAAAGGGACCTTTTATTTTTTAAAAAATTTGGGTTTTAAAAAATGTTTGTTTAAAAAAAAACCTCCAAAAAACCCACCTTTTTTTTTTAAAAAATCTAAAATTTAAAAAAATAAACTGGGGGGAAACCCCCAAAAGGGGCGCACTCCAAGAAAAAATTTTTTTTCAAAAATCCCTTAATTTGGGTTTTAAAAAAATGAATCCCAAAAGGGGGGAAAAAATAAAAAATTAAAAAAAATTTTTTATAATAGAGGAAAAAAATTTTGTTTAGCCAGGGTTTTTTTCCATAAACCCCCATGGGTTATTTTAAAGGGGGTTTTTTTTCTTTGCTAAAAAAAAGCAAAAGGAAATAAAATTCCCACATTTTCTTCCCAAACCCTTTAAAAAAGGGAAAAAATTTGAAAAATAATTTTTTGAAAATTCCCCCAAAACCTTTTAAAAAAAGAATTAAAACCCAATTTTTCCTTTTTTTTAAAGGGAAAGCTAGCCCAAAAAAAATTTTTTGGCTTTGGGAAAAACAATCATGGGTTTTTTTTTTTTTGAGTTTTTTTAAAACCCCAAAAAAAACCCCCCCTTAAAGAAGGGGAAAAAAAACCCCCCTGATCTTTGGGGGAATTTTCCAAAAAAATTTTTTTTAAAGTTTATTTTGGACGAGCCGAAACACTGAGGGGAAAAAAATTTTTTAAAGATGGAAGGCCCCCCCAAACCCGTTTTTTTTTAAGGGGGTTTTTTTCCCCTCAGGGGGAAAAATCATAAATTTCGATTATGGGAAAATTTTAAAAACAAATTCCCCCCAAATTTTAAAAGTTTTTTAAAAAAATTAAAAAGGGGGGGGGGTCCCCCGATTTATTTTTAAAATAAAGATCACAGATAAAAAAAAAGGGGAAAAATCCCCTGAAATGTTTAAAAAAACCTGCCCCATTTGGTTTTTTTAAAAAATAAAAAATAATTTCGTTGTTTTTTTTTAAAAAAAGGGCCCCCTGGGCCCCAAAAGAAATTCCCGGGGGGGCCCCCCTTTAAACGCCTGAAAAGGGGGGTGGGAAAATTTAGAAAAAAAAAAAGAAAACCTTTTCAGAACCCTTTTAAGGGGCTTTGGAAAAAAAAACCCGGGGAAATTTTGGCCAACTTTATTAAAGGTTTTGGGGTACACTAAAAAAAAATGGTTTTTTAAAATTTAAAGCGAAAAAAAAGGGGGTTTAAAAGAAAAAAAAAAGGGGTTTTTTCCCAAACAAAAAACAACCAAACCCCAAATGGGGGGAAAAAGCAAAAAAAATGGGGGGTCTAAAAAAATTTTTTAAAAAAATTTTTTTTCAAAAACCCGGGCCCAAAAAAAGGGGACTTTGAAAACCCCCTTTTTTTTAAAAAAAAAACAAAAAAAATTTTTTAATTCCCCTTTAACCCTTTTTTTAAAAAAATTTTTTAAACCCCTCCCAAAAAAATTTTTTTCCCGAAAAAACATTTGGGAAACCCGGGCCCCCCCTTTTCATGTAAGTCTTAAAACCAAAAAGGGGAAAAACCCCCCCCCGGAAAAAAGGAAACGAAAATAAAAACCTTTTTTGGGAAAAAAACAAAAAAAATCCTCCCCCCAAAAAAAAAACCCTTTTTTTTTAAAAAAAAAGTTTTTTACAAAAAATTTCAGTTCCTTTTTTCCCAAAAAAAAAATTAAAGGGGAAACCCCCTTTTTCAAAAAAAAATTTTAAAAAAATTTTTTTTTCCCCCCCTTAAAAAAAAAAAAGGGGAAAAAAAAGGGGGCCCCGGGGCGTCAGTGGACCCAAATTTTTGGGGGAAAAATTTTTTAAAAAAACCTTTGGGAAAAAATTGACGTTGAAACAAACTTAAAAAATTACTGCCCCCCTTTTTTTTTACAATGGGGGGAAAGGGAAAATTAAAAATCCATAACAACAAAAACAACAAAAAATTTTATTTTTTAAAAAGAAAAAAAGAAAAATTACAAAAAAAGAAAAATGGGGAAAAAAACCCCTTTCACATTTTTTTGGGCCCTTTTTAAAAGGGGTTTTTTTTTTACCCGGAACCAAAATTTTTTTTAAAAAGAGAGAAAAAAAAAAAAAAAAATAAAATGGAATTTTGAAATTAAAAATTTCCCTTTTTTTTAAAAAAATGGAGCCCGAACCCCAAAAATTTGGGGTCCCAAAGGGCCCAAAGGTTTAAAATTTTTTGACAAAAAAACCCCCCCCTTGTTT
>JAMYXO010005677.1:0-15007 GCA_033310375.1 Conus canariensis
AAGTTATTTACCGTTTAAAAAATTTGCCTTGGGTTTTTGGGGGAAACAACCCCTCAGACCAAGGGGCCAAACGTACAAGAAGAGGAAAAGAGAGGAAAGAGAAGGGGAAAAGAGAGAGAAGGGGGAGGAAAGAGAAGAGAAAAGAGAAAAAAGAGAGAAAAAGAGGAAAGAGAGAGAGAGAGCTTTCGGGTTTAAAAAGGGTGAGAATTTTAAAAGGGGTTCTGTAAATATGTATGATGAATTCCCGTTTTTTTTTATATCCCGAAACCCCCTTCTAAAAGTTCGCACCCAAAAAAAGAAAAAACGGGGAAAAAAAAAAATCAAGAAAGAATCGTAAACAAAATTTCTATAGAAAACGTCAACAAAAAAACCTTCAAACCATAAGTGACTATGTAGGGGCAGAAAATTTTCCTCCCTTCCCCAAAAATGTTTGGGGTGCACCCCTTTTCTCTCCTAGCTCTATTCCCCCCACGCCCCCTTTTCCCGCGCTAAAAGTTTTTGGAAAGGGGAGGACTTTTGGTACCTTGTTCCCCCCCGCCCCCAAACCCCCGTTCCTCCCCCGGGGCCCCCTTTCCTTACCCCCCCGCTTTTCCCCCCCCCCCCCCCCACCCCCCCCTTCGCTCCGCCTCCCCCATCTTCACCTGCCCCCCTTTAAAAAATCTAAATAAAACCCTTTTGGTTTCCCCTTCCTATGTCGAAAAGAATTTTTGGCCCCCCCCCCCTTTCATTCTAGAAGCAGTGTCCCCGTTTCAGATTAGAAACGTAAACAAGTGAAATTCTAGTTGCAAAATGAAAACGACTGCCGGGGGAAATTAAACAAATTCTTAAATAAATTAGAAAACCCCCAGAGAAAAAGGTTGGGGCCCAAAAAAGTCACAAGACAAAAGACCCCAAAAAAAATAGGGGCCCAAAGAAAATTTAAAATAAAAGAATTTTTCATAAACTTAGATTTTTATTTTTTTTTCCTATTTTTTTGTGTTTTGCCTGAAAAAACCTAAGAGGTGGGAAAAGCTCGTTTGGTTGGTTTTTTCTTGTGACTTTCGTTTTTCCCCCGTTTCTTTTTGGCGGGTTTGTAACATTTATTTTTAAAATTTGTTAATTTAAATTGCCACAGGTGGGGTTTTCCCCCCGAAAAAGAAAGAATCCCCGAAAAGTCGAAAAAAGTAAAACAAATAACCCCCCCAAAAAGGGCATATCGCCCCTTCCCCCTGACTGAGAAAGGTTCCCGCAAAGGAAACACAGTGGTTTTTCCCGTTTATGCCATAAAGGGGTGCCCAATTTTGAACTATTGTTTGGGGGGAAGCTTATTTGGGTTCTGTTTTGTTTAAAGTTCAATTTTAGGATTAAATTTAGTGTTGTTGAATTTTATAATGTGCAAAGCGAAAAAAAAATAGCGTTTTTAAGGAGTTTTTTGGGGTTTTTTGGGGGCTTTTTTGGGATTTTAGAAAAAATATAAAAGGGAAAAGAGAGAGAGAGAGAGAGAGAGAGAGAGAGAGGGGAGAGAGAAGAGAGAAAAGAGAGGAGAAATAATGACGGGAGACCTTCGTGTTCAATTACAATAAGAAGTTAGTTGGGTTTAAAAACTTTTAATCACGAGCAAACCCCCCTCCATACCAAACCCTTTCCCCAAAAATGGATAAAAGGCTTTTCCCGTGGTTTTCGGAATTGACATTTATATTTTTTTTTTTTTAAAAAAGTTTTCCCTTGTGTATGCATTGTTTTTAAGGGGGCGCACGCACGCGCAGTGTGCTGGTGTGGGGCGTCGTGCGTGCGTGCGTGCGTGCCCCCGCCCCCACACCGGTGTTTGTGTGTGGTGCGTGGTGTGTATATGTGTGGCGGTGTGCGTACGTGCCGCGCGTGTGTGTGCGTGTTTTTTGTGAGTGCTCATGCTGATGCATGTGGTGGTGTGTGTGTGTGTGTGTGTGTGTGTGGTGTGTGTGTGTGTGGCATTGATTTTTGTACAAAATGTATGTGTGTGTTGTGTACGGTATTTAAATTTTTATATTATAAAATTAATATATATATAAAAAAAGAAGAGGGGGAGAGAGGGAGAAGAGATAAAATAAGTTAATCCCTAAAAGATTCTAAAAGCGCTCAACCCCTTGGGGGAAAAATTTTAAAAACAAGTTTAAAAAAGGAAATGTTAAAATCTCTACAAATTTGTTTCAACCCCCTATTTTCTGGCCCTCCTCGGGATGAGTTTGGGTTCCCCACCCCCGGTTTTTATAAAGCGGGGGGGCCCGGGTTTTTCGCTGTTTTCACGTGGGGTTGGGTGCACGTGTTTTTTGGATTGTCAGGTTGTTGTTCGGGTGTATTCACTAACACGATTTCCATTTATGCCTGCAGTTGTTTACTATTTCTGTTTTAGTGTTTAGGGTTGGCTAAGTGTGGTTGCATAGTATTAGCCATTTTTCAGTTAAAACATAAGTTGCATCTTTTTGAAATGTTGCTGTATGGTGATGCCCTTATTTATTATTTTCCAGGTATATTGTAGTTTATTTTTGCGTCTTAAGTTTCCAAATGTATTTGCTCAGTTCTGTTTGGTTTTTGTATTTTTCTTTATTAAATGACTGTTTGTGGTTTGCATAATTGGTTTTGAAGTGGTTTTCAGTAACCCCTTTATGTACGTTTCTTTTTCATTTTTCTGATGTCACAGTGGCTTGGTATACAATAATGTTGTAAAGGCATTTATTGCTTAGGGGGCACTGCTCATTAAAAAACCAAATAAAACAAATACAAAATGACAAAAAGATATTTGTGAAGGCTGATAAAAACCAGTAATTACTAACAAAATGGAACCTAAGGAATACTCACAACTCCTTGACAAAACATCCAAAAAAAAACTCCCAAAAAAAGCCGACAAAAAAAATACACATGCAATATCCGCATCAAAGAAAAAGAACTTGTGCATTCGCATAGACCTAAGTGACAGGGTAGAAAACGACAGCAACAAAAGAAGCTTTTATAACACTAAAGACCACAAGCCCAATTTTTTCACAAAAAACCCAACATGTAGACTAATAAACCCATCTAAATCTGAACTAGGGCAAATAAGCCCAAGAAAATTCTAGAAAAAATAAAAAGAACATAAAATCCCAAACTTGAATACAACCTCTGGAAGAACACACACGAAGTTATCCAATGGTTCAAAAAACTCAATAACAAAGCAATACAGTATTCATCACATTCGACATAGTAGAATTCTACCATCCATAGATGAGGAACTACTCACCAAAGCTCTGAAATTTGCTAGTAACCACACAGACATAACAGGGCCCGAAATGGAAATCATCCTCCACACCAAGAAACGTTACTGTACAGCAAAAACGAAAACCTGGATCAAGAAAACAAAGAGCAACTCAACATTTGACGTAACCATTGGGGGTCATATGATGGTGCAGAAACCCTGCGAACTGGTCGGACTATTCATACTATCCAACATCAAGAAAAAGCTTGGAAAACAAGTTGGACTATACAGAGACGACGGCCTTGCTGCACTAACCAAAACCCAAGAACCATTGAAAACAAGAAAAAGAACTATGCAAAATCTTCCAAAACTACAACTTTAAAAATCACCATTGAAGCAAAAAAAAAGGTAGTGAACTACTTAGACATAACACTTGACCTCAACAACCACATATATAAAACCCTACAAGAAACCTAACGACACACCTATCTATGTAAACATAAAAAAGCAACCAGCCACCAACTGTATTAAAGCCATTTCCCCAAAGGCATAAACAAAGACTTCAAATCTGTCATCAACGAAAGGTATTCAAAAACGCAGCGTAGAAAACCAAGAAGCACTGCCCAAAAAAATGGGTTTCAATTTTTCAAACTACAAAAACAAACCCAGACAACAACAAAAAATAAAAGTAAGAAAAAAAAAGGAAAAAAAAAAAACATATGGGGACAAAAAAACCCCCCTTCGACGGGGAAACCCCAAAAAAAAACATAGGGAAAAAAATTTCTTTAAAATTTTTAAAAAATTTTGTTCCCAAAAAAAACACAAACTGTCTAAAAAAAATTTAACAAAAAAAACTGTCCAAAATATCGGGCTCATGTTGCCTAAAACCCCAAAAATTTTAAAAGATACATCCAAACAAAAAGAAAAACAACACAAACAAAGAAGGGGGAAAAAGGGAAAACTTGCCCAAATGCACCAAAAAAGAGCAGTTTCCCCCCAAGCAATAAAGCCTTTTTTTAAAAAAACAATTTTTATACCAAGCCCACTTTTTGGGCATCAGGAAAAAAGAAAAAAGAAACTTTTTTTTTGGGGGTTAACCGGGAAAAAAAACTTTTAAAACCAATTTTGCAAACCCCAAACAGTCATTTTAAAAAAAGAAAAATACAAAAAAAACCCAAAAAGAACTGAGCAAAAAACATTTTGGGAAAATTAAAAAACGCAAAAATTTAATAACCCAAAATATCCTGGGGAAAAAAATAAAAAAGGGGATCACCTTTTCAGCAACATTTCAAAAAGAGGGAACTTATGTTTTAAATGAAAAAAAGGCTAATACTTTTCCAAAACCCCCACTTACCAAACCCTTTAAAAACTAAAAAAAGAAATATTTAAAAATGCCGGCAAAAATGGAAATGTTTTTAGTGAATCCCCCCCGAACAACAAACCGACAATTTTTCAAAAAACAAGTTTCTGGGCCCAAAACCCCCCGGGAAAAATTAAACACTTTAAAAACCCGGGCCCCCCCCACGCTATATAACCCCGGCGGGTTGGGGGAAAACCCCCCAAAATCATCCTTGGAAGGAGGGGGCCCAAAAAAAATAGGCTTTAAAAAAATTTGTAGAGATTTTAACCTTACCTTTTTAATACTTTGTTTTTTATGATATATATATATATTATATAAAAATATATTATATATTTATGTGTGTGTGTTGTGTGTGGTGGTTTTGTGGGTTTTTTGTTTGTGTTTGTTTGTATGTATTTTCGTGTTGTGTGTGGGGTGTGCGGTGTGGGGGGTTGTTGTGTTGTGGGGTGTGTGTGTGTGTTTTCATAAATGACTTTTGGGGTTCGAGTGGGCCGGAAAAAGAGGTTAATTGGGGAAACATGAATAAATTATAGACGGGAAATTTAAATTTTCCCGTCATAAAGAAAAAATTTCCAGGATTGCGTTTTCTCTACGGTGCAAATTAGCCCCGTGTTTCTTTAGGAGAAAAAAACATTTGTTTAAAAAAGTAAATCTTTTTGTATTCTGTAAAACACGTTTTTGGGTTAAAAATATTTTTGGTTTTAAATGAAAAAAACCCCTATAATTGTGATTTTTGTATCATAAAAAGAAAAATTTTCCCTTATTTGGCCCCAAAAAGATTCTGGCTCCCTTTGTATTTGTTTAAAACCCCTTTTGGAAATTGAAAAAAAACTGTTCAAATCCTTTCTCAAAAGACCCTTTAAAATCAGAAAAAAAAAAAAAAACCCCCGACACAAAACTCCACCATGGGAGAAAAAGATAGAAATGTGGCCCTTTCCCTCTGCCCCCTAACGGCAAATTTTCCAACAATTCTAACCACCCTTTTTTCTAAACTCGAATCAAACTTGGGTTTCGTGAAAAAAATTAGGCCCCCAGCATGGGTTCATTAGTCTCGGCCCCCGCCCCAGGGGGCCCAACCCCCCCGGACATACATAGAAACAGTGCTCTTTGTTGTAGTAATTTTTCTCAAAACCCGGGAAACTGGGAAAAAAACGGTGAGTTCCTCGTTCGATCAACAGACAGTGAAAGATTCCGTTTTTAAGAAGGTGGGAGTGTTTTGCGGTTTGGGGCAGCACGAAAGGCCCCGAAGGATCAGAGAAAAGAAAAATTAAGGAACCCGGGGGGGGGTTTTTTGTTTTAGAGAAAATATAAACCGGGAGATGGCGCGAGGGGGGGGCTCCTTGGGGGATTTATTAAGTTGGGTTAAACACTTTTTTTCGGGGGATGGTGTGGGAGGAAAGGGGGGGGGGGGGGGGGGTTTTTTTTTTTTTAAAAAAGGGGGGGTTTTTGTACTTCCCCCGGGGCCCACCCTACCTTTTAGTGTTTTTTTTTCTCCTTTGGGTATCTCCTTGGAGTATTTGGTAAGTTTTTAAAATTTTTTTTCTTTTTGGGGATGGGGGGAAAGAGTGGGGGCACCCTGCGGGAATGGAGTTTTTGGGGTGGGAAAGGGGGGGGGGGGGGGGGGGGGGGGGGGGGGGGGGGGAGAAGTAAAAAAGTTGCGGCGAGTCTCCTTGAGGGGCCCGTTAGTATGTAAAAGGGAAGTATCCGGATGGGGGCTGTAAATTGGTACTGGAGGTCTTCCCTTTAAGGAAATGTAAAGTTGTACATGGGCTGTCCCCCTTGGGAAAGGAACTTGTAAAGTTGTAAAAATGGTTTTTTCCTTTGGGGGAAAGTAAAAAATCTAAACCGAGAATCTTCTTGAAAAAACCTTTTTAAAATTTAAAAAATGGGGGGTCCCAATTTAAAAGAAAAAGTTTTAAAAAATTGATAAAATGCATCTCAAATAAGGTATGATGGGGTTTACAAAAACGAAAATAGACTGAATACTTTCTATATTAGAAAACGGCGTAAAAAACAACGGGTCTGCTGTTTTCGTTATTTCTATTCTTTAGTCTGTCCCTTTCCCTTTTTACACTTTCTTCCCCCATGCAAAAGTACTGAACGTTTTTTGTATTAAATCGTAGTAAGGGGGCAATACTTATGAAAAGGCAAAGAGAGCGACAAGAACAAAGGTGTTTTTAACGCTGAGGGCTTAGTAAACTTTTAATTTTGTGCGTATTTTCCCTTTCCCGGTAAAAAAAGCTTTCTAGCCGATGAGCTCGGGATTGAATAGGGGAAAAAAACTCACGGGGGGGCAATATCACATGACCCCCGTTTTACAGTCATTTCTAGTTTTGCAACTTTTTCCCGCACATGTGTTTTTATATCCACGCCCGATAAGCAAAAACACTCTTGTACCCCCCCGCCATGTATAATACGTATGATTTACCAGTTTTATACCTCAAACGTGCGCTTAAAAAAAGGTCGGTAGCCCGAAAAAGCTGGGGACCCCAAAAGAGAGCTGCTCCATTGATGCGTTTTTGAATTTCCCATTGGTTTTTGTGGAGGAAAAAATATTTCCCGGGTCATGACAAAAGGCGAAGAATGTGAAAAATAAAGATCTGGAGGGGAGAAGAGAGAGAGAGAGAAAGGGGAGAGAGAGAGAAGAGGAGAGGGGATGAGATAATGAGATGAGACCGGATGACAAAAAATAGGACAGAGGAACCAAAAAAGGAGGAGAGAGAGGGGGAGGAGAGAAAAGAGGGGAGAGAGAGGGGAAAAGGGGACGAAAAGACAGACAGAGACAGACAGAGGGGCAGAGAGACAGAGATAAGGGCCGAGAGAGATTTGACATTTAGAAGAGAGAGAGAGAGAGAAGAGAGAGAGAGAGAGAGAGAGAGGAGAGAAGAGAAAAGGGGAGGGCCAACAGACATAGTCAGAACACATTTCAGAGAGAGAATTACACTTTTGGGGTGTGTTTTTGTTGTAAAAAGATCCCAAAAACGAGAGGAAATATCATTTAAACTCCGCAAGAAATAATTTTGGAAGCTCATTGCGTGATGCACGCTATTGCGGTATCGCTTTCCTCCCCGGTATCTGTAATGGAAAAAGAGGCAGGGGAAACCCCTTTTAAAACCCGACCCTTGAAAAGGGCGGCCCTTTAAGGGAAATTTCAACCGGGAAAAACTCGGCCCAAAATGACGGCAGGGAAACACAGACATCACAGGGGGAAATGGCCCCCAGGGGAAAACACAGACAACACAGGGAGAAATTTGGCCCCCAGGGAAAACACAAGACACACAGGGAAAACCCGGCCCACAGGGAAACACATTTCATCACCGGGGAAAACTGGCCACGGGAATCCCAGACATTTACCGGGGGGAAAAATGGCCACAGGGGAAACCCCAGAATCACAGGGGGAAAAAACTGGCCCAGGGAATCACAGACATCACCGGGAAACTGGCCACAAGGGGAAACACAGACATCACCGGGGAAAAATGGCCCCAGGGGAACACAGACATCACCGGGAGAAAAGGCCCAGGGAATCCCCAGACATCACCGGGGAAAAAATGGCCACAGGGAAAACAAACATCCCCCGGGAGAAAAATGGCCACAGGGAATTTACAGACATTTAAAGGGAGAAACTGGCCCCAGGGAAACCAAAACATCCCCGGGAACAACTGGCCACAGGGGAAAAAACAGCCCTCACCCAGGAAACCCCGGCCACAGGGAATTTTTTTGCTCACCGGGAGGGGGAAAATTGCCCACAGGGAATCACAGACATCAAGGGGGAAACTGGCCAAAGGGGAAACACAGGAAAATCCCGGGAAAAACTGGCCCCCAGGGAATCATGATTTTACCCCAGAGAAATGGCCACAGGGAAATTTAAAAGACATACCGGGGGGAAAAATGGCCACAGGGAAATCACAAAACATCACTGGGAGAAAATGGCCCCAGGGAATCCCCCAGACATAACCCGGGGAAACTGGGCCCCAGGGAATCACAGACATCACAGGGAGAAAATTTGGGCACGGGAATCACCCGACATTCCCCAGGAAACTGGCCAAAAGGGGAAACACTACATAAAAGGGAGAAAATGGGCACAGGGAATCACGACACACAGGGGGGAAAACTGGCCACAGGGAACCAAAAAACATCACAGGGGGAAATGGCCCCCAGGGGAAACAACCCGAATCAACCCGGGGAAAAATGGCCACAAAGGGAAACACAGACATCACCGGGGGAAAAAAGGGCCCCCAGGGGAAACCAACATCAACCCGGGGGAAACTGGCCCAGGGGAAACACAGAAATCACCGGGAGAAACGGCCACAGGGAATCATAGACATCACCGGAGGAAAAATGGGCCACAGTGAAACCCTAACTTTTCCCGAGAGGAAAAATGGTCCAGGGAAAAAGAAATCACAGGGGGAAACCCGGCCCCCAGGAATCACATACATCACCCGGGGGAAAATGGCCCCCAGGGAATCCCCAGACATCACCGGCGAAACTTTGGGCCCCAGGGGAAACACAGGGAACACAGGGAGAAAACGGGGCCAAAAGGGAAAACATTTGACATCCAAAAAAGAGAAACTGGCCACAGGGAACAAAATTTCTCACAGGGAGAAACTGGGCCCAGGGAAGCCGACCCTCACAGGGAGAAACTGGCCACGGGAATTTTTATAGACCCTCAAAAGGGAAAACCCGGCCCCAGGGAATCACATAAATCACAGGGAGGAAACTGGGCACAGGGAAATTTACAGCCCCCCAAAAGGGGGGAAACTGGCCCCAGGGGCCCCAGGGCATCACCGAGAGAAATTTTGGGCCCCGGGAAACACATTTCATTTACCGGGGGGAAACTGGCCCCAAAGGGGGTCATTTTAACCCTCACCCGAGAGAAACTGGGGGCCCCAGGGGAAACATAGACATCACCCAGAGGAAAAAATGGGCCCAGTGAATCATAGACATCACCGGGGAGAAACTGGTCACAGGGAACACCCGACATCACAGGGAGAAAAATGGCCACAGGGGAAACCATACAAACACCGGGGGAAACGGCCAAAAGGGAAATCACAGACAATTTACCGGCGAAAAATGGCCACAGGGAATTACGAAAATCACCGGGGGGAAACTGGGCCCCCAGGGAAACATTGGAAAATTAACCCCAGAAAACTGGCCCCAGGGGAAACACATATTTACCGGGGGAAACTGGCCCCCAGGGAATCACGACATCACCGGGGGGAAAAAAGGCCCCCGGGAATCATAGACATCACAGGGGGAAACTGGCCAAAAGGGAATCACGGACATACAGGGGGAAACGGGGCCCCGGGAATCACAGACTTTAAAAGGGGGAAACTGGGCCCCCAGGGAAACACCGACATCACAGGGGAAAAAAACTGGCCACAAGGGGGAAACACATACATCACAGGGGGAAACTGGCCAAAGGGAATATAGACATCCCGAGAGAAAAATGGCCACAGGGAATCATAAGGGCATCACCGGGGAAAAATTTCTGGCCACAGGGGGAAAAATAACATCACCGAGAGAAACTGGCCACAGGAATCACAAATGTCCCAAGAAAAACTGGCCACAAGGGAATCACAAAAACCCCCCAGGAATAAACTGGCCCCCAAGTGAATCACAAACATCAAACCCGGTAAAAATGGCACAAGGAAAAAATCACAAACTCACCGGGGAAAAACTGGCCACAAGGGGAAAACAAATCCCCCGGGGAAAAATCTGCCACAAGGGAATTTACAAACGTCACCGGGAACAACTGGCCCACAAAGGAAAACACCAAAAGTCACCCGGGAAAAAACGGCCCCAAAGTGAAAACACAAACATCCCCCTGGTAAAACTGGCCACAAGGGGAAACAAAACCCATCACCCGGTAAAACGGCCACAAGGGGAAAACACAAAAAAACACTGGTAAAACCCGGGGCCCCAAGGGGAATTTACAAACAAACAACCCGGTTTCAAACTGGCCACCCAAAAGGGGAAACACAAACTTTCCCCGGTAAAAACTTTGGGCCCCAAGGGAATCACAAAAATCACCCGGTTTAAAAATGGCCACAAGGGGAACCCCAAAAACACTGGTAAAAACTGGCCAAAGGGAATCACAAAAAAGTCATGGGGAAAAAATTTGGCCCCCAAGGGGAAACAAACACGTCCCCTTGGAAAACTGGCCACAAGGGAATGAAAACTCACTGGGGAACAAAATGGGCCCCAAAAGGGGAAAGAAAAAACGTCGCTGGGGAAAAAATGGCCCAAAGGGAATGACAAACGTCACTGGGGGAAAAAACTGGCCCCAAGGGAATGACAAAAAACGGCTGGGAACAAAATGGCCACCAAGGGGAACGACAAACGTCGCTTTGGGGAAAAAAATGGGCCCCAAAAGGGGGAAAAGACAAACGTCCCCTGGGAACCCAAATGGCCCCAAGGGGAAAGACCAAAAAAGTCGCTGGGGAACCCCTGGCCCAAAAAGGGAATGACAAAAGTCGCTGGGGAAAAAACGGGCCACAAGGGAACGACAAAAGTCCCGGGGGGAAAAAACTGGCCACAAGGGAATGACCCAAACCCCACCCCTGGGGAACAAATGGGCCAAAAAGGGGAAGACAAACGGCGTGGGGAAAAAACCCGGCCACAAGGGAACGACAAACCCTTTGTGGGGAACAATGGCCAAAAAGGGAATGAAAACGTCGCTGGGGAAAAAACTGGCCACAAGGGAATGGGCAAAAAGTCGCTGGGGAACAAAATGGGCCACAAGGGGAAAGACAAACTTTGCTGGGGAACCCAATGGCCCCCAAAAGGGGAAACCCAAAAGGGCCTGGGGAACAACTGGGCCCCCAAAGGGGAAAGACAAACGTCACTGGGAACAACTGGCCCCAAGGAACGAAAAAACGCACTGGGGGAACCCAAATGGCCAAAAAAGGGAATTTTACAAAGTCATTTGGGGGAAAATTCTGGCCACAAGGGAAACCAAACGTCACTGGGGGAAAAATGGCCACAAGGGAAAAGACAAAACGTCACCCGGGGAACAACTGGCCCAAAAGGGGAAAGACCCAAAAGTCAATGGGGAAAAAAATGGCCACAAGGGAAAAAGCCCAAAAGTCACTGGGGAAACAATAGGCCCAAGGGAACGACAAAAAGTCACTGGGGGAAAAATGTCCCATAGAGAAACACAAACGTCCACTGGGGAAAAATGGGCCATAGAGAATCAAAAAACGCCCCTGGGGGAAAAATTTTCCCCTAGGAAACACGATCACTGGGGAAAAAATGTCCATAAGGGGAAAACCCCAGACGTCACTGGGGAAAAAATGTCCATAGAGAATCACAGACGTCAAATGGGGGAAAAATGTCCCTAGAGAAACCCCAGAAAGGCAATCGGGGCAAAAGGCCAAAATTTTGGGGAAACACAAACTTCCCCCGGGGAACAAAAAGGGCCCAAAGTACACAGGCCCCCCCACACGCCTGGATCTAAAAGAAGCCTTTAAATTGGGGGCACTTGTTACTTTTGCTTTTGGGTGACCTCTCCCGGGGTTTCCCCCAGTGTTTTTTAACAATCCCCTCACAAACCAAAAAACAGAAATATGTGAAAGGGTTTTTGTAAAACTGGTATCATGTCCCCCATTCTTTCTTGGGTTTTTTCGTCAGTCAGCAAAACGCACGGTCGGGAGCGCCAAACCGACTGTTTTAGATGCATTTTGTTTTGCGTTTCCCGGGGACCCGAAGAGTTCCCCGGGGGAACAGGTTTGCTAAGGATTTTTCTGGAGATATGAGGAATGGGGTGGGGAAACCCCGGGGAACAGGGAAAGGAAAAGATTTATTTGGGGTCTTTAAAAAATATTTTAAATATGTCACAAGTCTCTCCCCCCCTTCCCCCCTCTCTCCTCTCCCCTCTCCCCTTCTCTGTGTGTGGGGTATGTGTGTTTTGTGCGGTTGTGTGTGTGTTTGGGTGTGTGTGGTGTTGTGTGTGTGGGGGTTGTGGGGTGCGCGCGGGGCGCGCGCCTTCGGGGCCCAAAAAGAAATAAAAAAGGGCCCCCCCCACTTTAAAAACACCTAAATCTATGACTTGCTTGTGATTTTCCACTAAATACCGCTACTCTGAATAACCCTCTCATTTGTTCACGTACATAAACCGAAAAAAACCCAGATTCACTTTTTGAATTATTTTCAGCTGGCAAAAAAAAAAACCCCTTTTCCTAAAACCTTGCTTTTTTTATCTTGTTGAATGGCCTTGAAAATCTGCCACCCTCGTTTATATTTTTTTTGTCTATTCACACCCAAAACTTTGGGTTGTTAAAAGGGCGAGATAAAAAAAAAAAAACAAAAAACAAAAAAACCCTCCGTCTTTTCCTGGGACAAATTTCGAGGCTCTGCCTTGTAGGTAGGGATTTTACTTTCCCTGTTTTAAAGGATTTACAGGGCCCCCTTTAGAGCAAGAAGCAAACAGTGGGGCTGAGTTCGTCCACACTCGCTGTTTGCTGTAAGACTCCAAGCTGTTGTCATATGAAAATGACTGCCCTGTACGGATGTTTTTTTAGTCAGTGGGTTCGAGTCTTGGTATTCCCCAAAGGGGTCTGTTTTGGGGGGACCTGTCCCCCTTTAACGGGGGAGGATACAAGGGCATTGACTTTCCACTTTTCCCTCTAATATTGGCGGAATTTTTGATGCCCAAATTCCCCCATTTTTGGTTTCCTTAAATATCTGACCGTCCAAAGCGAAATTTAAATTTGTATTCATTCCCATCCCAAACAAAGAAGCAGAGAAAGAATGTCGGGAAAACAATTGAAAAGATCAACTTAATGATTTTGAAATGATTAGATTAAAGGTTTAAAGTGACGAGGTAAAATTTAATGGGCGCCCGAATTCTTAAAAATGTTTTAACTAACAAAACAAAATACCCCCCAGTATCACGTCGGTGTAATCATCACATCTTTATTCCCTCATCATCATCATCTTTTATCATCCCATCATCACTTTGTCCTCGTCGTCGCATCATTCTCGTCATCTCATTATCAAAGTTAAAAATTATCTGCATTTAATTTAAGCCCAAACCCTGAGCATCCCACAAATTCAAAAGGAAAAGGGGCAAAGTTGGTAACACACACACACACACACACACACACCACAACACCACACACACACACACACACACACCCACACCACACACAACGCGCCCCAACACGAGCGCACACACCAGTATAAAAAAGGACACTCGATCGTAAAAAAATAAATGATGCACTAAGGTTTATTTCCCAAAACAAGTGAAACGTTTACGTGCGGGGTTACATAAACCCTTGTTTTATAAAATTAAAAAAGGCCCCGAAAAAGTGGAATGTGTTAGAGGGTACTGTGCTTATTCCCACAGGGGGTTTTTTTGAATAGAGAAAATTTCCCGGGCCCGTACTTTTTCCAAAAGGTGGTCCTTGAAAGAAAATGTTTTGGCCGTACGTTTGTCTTCTAAAACGGGGAAAATCCTGAGAACTTTTTCCCGTTTGCAGAAGAGCGCAGCTGTAGTAAATTTAATGAAAGGGAAAGGGATTGATGGGATTTTGGGGGCCCGGAAAAAAGCAACTGAAACATGGCACAAAGTATAAAAAAACCCTTCGGATCTAGAAGCTTAGAAGAATAGCCTGACATTAATTTTTTCGGGGAAACCCGAATCTAGTTTCGGTTTTGCATGCCGTTTTTTGGAAAGCTTTTGGAAAAAATGGTGCCGTGCAAGAAAAGAGCATCTTGTAGGTTTTACAAGTAAGCAACTGGTAGCCCGGACTTGCTAAATATTAAATTTATTAAACACAATATCTCATTCTTTTTGGCGGCTCCTTTTCATGTTTTTTTTTTCTCTTCCCTTTTTTTGGGGCTGTCCAAGACTGGTTCAATTGAAATCTAAGGGGCCAGCGGAGGAACAAGAAAAAAGGGGAAAAAAAAATTCAATAGTCACAAAGTTTCCCTTTTTAGGGGGAAAAGGAAAAAAAAGAAAGGGGAAAACTTTGCTATAAAAAATAGCCAGGGACCCCAAACGAAAATGAAAGGGCCAACCCCGTAAAATTTGGGTGTTTCTGTCTGTTTGGGGCAGAAGTTCACCTAAGTTCCCCGACGTCTATCACTGCTTCCAATGACCAACCCCAAATGCCATATTACAAAGGGAAAAAAAAACGAGCAGGGTGCCCCGCCAAAAAGACGAGGGGCCTTTTTCCTTGGTGGCCGCAATAGTCTTCGTGAATATAATTGTCGCCCCGGGGGGGCATAGAAAGGGGGGGGGGGACGGGGGGGGGGAGCTAAGTGATGGCACAAAGGTTAATCTCATTTCGAGAAGCACGCGACTCTGATTTCGATCGAAAAAGGGGGAGATGTCCCCCTTTTTTTCTGAAGGAAAATTTTTCTGTCTTTCTGCCCCCTTTTTCTCTCTTTCTTTTTTTTTTTGTTCCTCCCTTTCTGTCCGTCTTTTTTTGAGGGAAAAAACGATTTTTTTGTAACAT
>JAMYXO010005678.1:0-15006 GCA_033310375.1 Conus canariensis
TCAAATGACTCTAATCCCCTAGTTACCCCGGAGCCGTGGGCTTTTTCAATTTTGGGTGGCGATCCGATGACTCTCGGGGCCCCCAACCTCAAAGACGGGTTTTTTTAAACAGTTTTTAAAAGGGGTTTGGGTTTTTTAAGGGTTTTTTTAACTTTTTTAAAAAACCTTACTGAAAACTAAGGGTTTTCAATTTTTGAAATTCCCCGTACCGTGCAATGCACAAGGGCCTTTGTAAAAGCAAAAAAAAAGAGTCTTGAAACCCCGTTATAAGGTTTTTAAGGGTTTTATTTTTTTAGGATTACCCAAAACCACCTGGGGTCACAACAGACGAAACCTGCTAAATTTAAAGAAGTCGGTTTTTTTAAACAGTTTTTTTTTATGGGGGTTTGGTGTTTTAACTTTTTAAAAACTGTTTAAAATAACTTTTTTAACCCCAAAATTGCTTCTAATTTTAGAAAGTAGTCCGTACCTGTGCAATGTCACAACGCTATTGAAGAAAAGCAAGGAAAAAATGTCTTTAAAACCCTTTTATAACGTTTTTAACGGTTTTTAAGGGTTTGTTATTTTAGGTTTACCCAAAAAACCCATCCTCGGGCAAAACAACTACCCCCAAAATTTTTATTACAATGGGTTGAGCCGTTTTGAGTCTAAGGTCACACACAAAACACACACACACACACAGAAAATTTGCCTTTTTTAAAATTTTTAATACCATCCAGAGTTTCCCACAGCACAATGATAAAAAACACGGGCCAGCACTCTTTTGGTAAGAACTTGTACCCTTTTGAAGTAACCGTTAAATTTTGGTGGAAGGATCGGACTGATTTTGTTTTTCCTCTCGGTACCAAAGGCAGACGAGTATCAGAGACCTTTCTATTCAGAGAATTAAGCATCAACCCTCCTCACAAATTTCATTCCTGGAAATTATCCTTTTTAAGTGCTTACAATGGGCTGCATAGAAACTAATTTACCGACTTTGGCATGGAGTAGAACTAGGCCCGCCTGTTTTTCCCATTCCCCCCACCTCAACCTCTCCTCTTACTCCCGATAATCATCCACAAAAAAAAAGGCCATGGTGATTTTCCTGCTTATTTTTTACCACACATCGGGGAATTTTCCACTTTTTAATCTCTGAATCAAAAAAAAAACGATTAAATCCTTTTTCCAAACCGATCAATAAAAGAAAACTGATTTAAAAAAATAATTTAACAAAAAACCCAAACAAAAAAAAGTAATCTGCATGGGGCTGTTCAATTTTAACACAAACACATTCTCCCCCCTTTAAAAAGCCATGCAAAACTACATATCAAAAGGCAGTCTTCCTTGGCCTCTCTCACTTATTCTCTCGTACCTAGCCCAAAAAAACGTTAAACAAACAGACCTCCCAAGGGAACGCATCATTCACTGCACAAAACTATGTATTTGAAGAAGAGAGGAAGAGAGAGAAAAAGAAAAGAGAGAGACAGAGACTTTGACACTTTTTTTTTTTCTTTGTCACCCCAAAAGGGGTTTTGGGAAAAGGGGGAAACAAAACAAAAATTTACCCTTTATTTCAATGCAACAAATATACCAACCACCCAAGGGGGGTTAAAATAAAATTTTAACAAAACACAAAAATCAAAAACAACCGGATTCCTCACACACAGGAAAAATAAGAAATCAGAAAGAAAAAACAAAAAACAAAAGTAGCTGACTTATCATTCACCAATAAAAGAATGTTGCATTTTCTGACCCCCACAGGAGAATTAAGTCATCATATACTTTTATAATGCATTACCTAATTTTGTACCCTTTCTTTTATCTAATTTTCATGCTCCGGGGGGAATGAAAAAAACCCGTTTAATTAATTTGGGTCTCTGATAAATTTAAAATTAGAGAAGAGAGAGAAGGGGAAGAGGGGGAAGAGAAAAGGGGGAAGAGGAGAGAGAGAGAGAAGGAGGGAAAAGAAAAGAGGAGAGAAAAGGGGGAAGCCATATCGCCCAAAAATCGCAATTTCAGAATCAAACATTTTGAATCGAAAACTGAATTAACATGACAACTACCACATTTTTGTGTCATACAACTTAAAACTCGCATAAAACATTTTAAAACAAAAATTTCCCCGGTATTCAGGCGACACTGCCTTTGAAAACGATACCTCTGGAATGCCAAATTCATCAGTTTTAATATCTTTTTCTTCCGTGCATAACCCTTTCATTTGCCTTGAAGTCGTTACTAAAAGGGCAGTCCATGAACCGACCGACCACACAGACCTCATGGCCCCCTATACGATCTGAACATCATCCCCAATCACCCCCCTTCCTTACCCCCACTGAAATGGCCCACAAAGCCACAAAAGGGGGGAGAGAAGATCCTTCTTCGCGGAACAGGACTGGGGATTTTTGTACGACCCCTTCATCAAGCATCGCCTTGCCCACCCAATTTTCCCAAGGTCAAGTGCCAAGTCAACTGCAACGGGTCAACACATTTTAGGTTAAAAACGATTCCCTAAAAGGGGAGACATATACCTTTAACACAATTCCTATCAAAAATCAAACTGAACAACAATCCAATAAAATTACATGTTTGACCATGATACCAAAATAAAAAAATACATTTTGAACAATCCATAAACAATACTTGTTAATAACAATATCAACTCAAAACAGTGAACCAACACCAAACATACACGGGAAAAACAAAAAACCCAACAATACAGGCAACCAACCCCAAACCCAAAAATACTTTTTTAAACAACAAACCAACCCAAACAATTTTGGGAACAACAATCCCAAAAATTTTCCACAACACATGTTAACCAATCCCAAATCCAACAAACAGGTGAAACAACATAAACCAAAAATACATGCAAAAAAACAACCCCAAACCACAATACTTTTTTAAACAACAATAAAATCAACAAACATGGCTGAACAACAACCCAAATCCAACAAAAGGGAACAACAACCCCAATTCAACAATACGATTGAACAAAAATACCAATCCAACAATACATGTTGAAAAAACAACATCAACCAACAAACAGGCGAACAGAACACCAATCCAACAAAAAAGGGTTTGAAAAACAACACCCCCAACAATACATGGTTAACACAATCCCCAATCCCCCAATAATGGGAACAACAAAATCCTGCAATACACATTTGAACAACAAAAACCAATTCAACAATCATGGTAACAAAAATACAATCCAACAAACAGGGAACAACAAAAAAAAAAAAAAAACCAAAAAAAAAAAAAAAAAAAAAAACAAAAATACATTTTTAAAACAACAACACCAATCAACAAACAGTTGAACAACACCAACCAAACAAACAGGTTGAACAGAAACCCCAAATCCAAAAATACTTTTAACAAAAACCCAATCCAACAAACATTGAACAACCAACCCAAAAAGCAGGGGTTGAACAACCCCAACCCAAAATGCATGGTTGAAAAACCCCAATGCTAATTCAACAATACATGTTAACCAACCCAATCCAAAATACACGTAACAGCAAAAACCAGTCCAACAATACATGTTGAAAAACAACCCCAATCCAAAAATAAAATTTTGAACAGCACACCGCCAACAATACATGGTTGAAAAACAAACCCCAAATCCAAAAATACACAGTAAAACAACAACACCGTCCAACAATACAGGTTTTGAACACAACACCAACCAACAATCACTTGAACACAAAACCATCCAAAAATTTACAGGGTTGAAACAAAAAACCCAGCCAAAAATACCAGTTTAAACACAAAACCAGCAAAAACATTTTGAACAACAACCCCAATCCAACAATACACAGGAAAAACAATCCCCAAATCCAACAAACTGGTTGAACAACAACACCAATCCAAACAAACCAGAAAACAGCAAAACCGTCCAACAAACTGGTTAAAAACAACACCAACCAAAAATACACAGGGAACAACAACCCCGTCCAACAATACTTTTTTAACAATACAACCAAAAATTACAGGGTTTGAAAAATCTAACCAACAATACAGGGTTGAACAACAACCCAAAACCAACAATACACATTGAACAACACCCCCAAATCCAAAAATTTCAGGTTGAACAACAACCCAATCAAACAAACTTTTGAACAAAAATCCAGTCACAAAAAGTAAAACCCAAAATTAACCCCAATATAGGTGTAAACAGCATTGGTTTTGGTAAAAGAGAGGGACAGTTGAATAGCAAAACCCGTCCAAAAATACAGGGTTTGAACAACACCAAACCCAAAACAATACTGGTAAACAAAAACCCCAAATTTCCAAAAATACGGTTAACAACAACCCATCCAACAATACATGGTTTGAACAAAAACCAACCCAACAATCACATTTGAACACAACACCAGTCCAAAATGCAGGTTAACAATACCAATCCAAAAATACACATTGAACAAAAAAACCAAACCAACAATACATGGTTAACAAAAACCAATCCAAAAAAATACACACGAACAAAAACCCCAATCCAACAAACACTTGAACAACAAACCAATCCAACAATACAGGTGAACAACACCAATCCAACAACACCATTTGAACAACAACCCCAACCCAACAATACAGGGTTGAACAACAACCCCAATCCAACAATACATGGTTGAACAAAAACACCAACCCAACAATACCAGTTAAACAACAACACCAATCCAACAATACCGGGTTTGAAAAACAATACAATTAACAATACACTTAAAACAAAACAACAAAAATCCAAACAAACAGGGAAAAACAACACCAACCAACAATACTTAGTTAAAACACAATACCAGTCACAAAAAAGTAAAACCAAATTAACCCCAATAGATGTAAACTACATGGGTTTTGTGTAAAATAGGTTTGGGAGGGGAAGGGGAAGGGTATGAAAATTTAAAATTTGACGAGAAAAAACAGTCCCCTTGGACAATGTTTTTCCACTCAAAAAGAATCAGAAAGTGTGAACAATCTGTTTTTTGGCAGCAGGGGGGAATTCACCAACAACACTAAAAAAATCACATCCCAAAACAGACCGCCCCTCCACTTCACGGGAAATTTCCCAGTTATTATCGAAAAATAAAGCCACACCATGGCACAATGTTTAGCAAGACCTGAAAACCCTCACAAATTAAGTGGAATATTTCCAACACGGAAAGAAAAAATGAAAGAGAGTTTCCCAAAAACATTTCATTTTTTTTTTTTTTTTCTTTTTTTTTTTTTAACTTTAAAACATTACTTTTTGGGTCTTTTGCTTTTTTTCATTTCGGCCCCCTCTTTACCTTATATGAGGGCCCCTACTAAACTGACATACTTTTGAGAGAGGCGAACCCCTTTTTGGGGTGCGTTTCACCAAAACTATCATTCATTTCACTTTTGAAGCATACCTGGATATCAATCCCTTAAGGGCTTGACCCAGGAAAACTGAAAATCACCTGTTTTTGGCCCAAGTTCATTAAAGAGATCATCATGCCCACCTCCAGTGAAATTTGAAGTTAAAGAGGCAGACCAAACCGAGCATGATGTTTACAACTTGGATCAAACAATCCGAACATTTTCCCCTGCCAAAATCTTTCATGCCCATGGTGGGGTAACAAATAGGTTAACAAAAAAATTGCAAACTGGAACTTCAGGAAATTGACACAGGGATACTTTCAGCACCGGCCGTGAAAAAACGAGAATGTGAATTTTTTTTTCCTTTTTAAATTCAGCCCTATTTTTTTTGGGGGGGGGAAGGGGGTGGGGGGGGGGGTCAAATGGGACGGGGGAATGAAATAAATCCTAACAGGTGAAACCCCCAAAAAAAAAGGGGGGACGGGTCGTTACACAACAGGCTGAAAGCATCCAGCACACTTCTTAAAACCCACCGTAAAAAATAGTTTGCATGCCATCTGAATTTTGAGTTCTGTATGAAACCCTACGAAAGCCTGCATTAAACTTTGGCTAGCTTCTGGAGCAAGGATTGCCCCCAAAAAATAAATGTGCACTACCGGGGGACGAGGGGAAAACCCAGAAATCCCCAGGAAAGGGGTCACTAAGGGGAGCACAATGCCCAGAAACAGCAGAATGCACCCATGCATCACACAACCACAAACACATCACGCACCACCAACACACACACATGCAAACCACACGACACACACCAAACCACCCCAAAACACAAAAACACACACAATACTTTAACACAATCACACAAGGTTTTCAAACAGGACCTGCATGAACAACCGACAACACAAGCTGAAATCTTGCCACCAAAACCCTCAAAACACCACTGACATGCTTCGCCATCAACATTAAAGCATTCAAAGAAAAACTCACGTGGGGCAGCTTTTTCAAGACTCCGTCACTGGGGGGTACCACACCCTGGGTCTTGCTCGGTAAGACACAAAGCCGGCACCGGGGCTTAACCCAGCGGGAAGTCTGACTCATTGGGATAAAACTCTGGGGGGTGCGGGGCCATGCATCTGTCTGCAGTCACTGAATGTCCTGAAAAAAAAAGGGGTTTCATAAAAACGTTAAGGGGAATGCTGAAGTTTTTGTAATGCACGCCCCAGAAATAAGATTTTAAAGGTTTTTCCCACCAAACACTTGTCACGTAATAAAAAACAAGTTCAAAAATTTGCCCCCAAACCGTCAGTTGTCAAAAGAATGCAAAAAAACTGAAAAAAAGAACTTTAAAAACTTTTTTTTTCCGAAACACCCCACAATAGCGCCCAAATTGCAATACACAACAAAATGAAAACCTCCCCAAAAAAAAATCGAATTCTAGAGAAAATTTGGGAAACAGACACTTTTTTTTTTTTTTTTTCTGATTTTTTGCATTCAATTTAAGGTCACACCACGATCAGAGCTGTTATTTTAAAGGGCCGGGGTTTTCAGCTTTATGTTAACCATGACCATTCTTTCTTTTTCTTGCTGATATAAATTTCCCTTAATCTCAGACCAAACGCAGGTCACAGGTACACTTTGACAGCAGCTCTTCTTCGGGGAGAGTAGGAACTGGTTTTTTTTTGTTTTTTTGTCCCCCTCAAGGGAAGGGGAATGGCCGGGAGCCACAGGTAAACAGTAACACCCCACCCAAAGGTCCCCATCACGAATTTCGACCCAGGGACAAAAAAGCACGCTCGCTATACCCCCGGCTGCAAGTTTTCCTTCTGCCATACAAACATGTGACGTTTTCGTCCTCGTTTGAACTCGGGCTGCCCAAAATCTGGGGCTTGAGACGAACACCATCTTCAAAGGTAGGGTATGATATTTCCTTTTTGAGACAAGGGACACCCCAAACCTGCCCGGCGGGTACCTCCCGGACTAAAAGGTGCTGTTGGGCAAGCCACTGTATTGGCCTGGCCCAATATATGGAGAGTACCCCCCTAAAAGTTTTCCCCCGACAAGCATGACTCATTTTGTCTGCACCTTTTGGTTCAAGGGAGGGGGTAAGGCAGTTTCATCCCCAAACGTTCAAGCTCTTTCAAGCCCTCCCCCCTGCCAGAGGGGGGTTTTCAGGAGCATTTTGACAGCCACGTACCAAATAATTTTTTTACTGCAGAAAACAAAGAGCCACAAAACAAAGGGAGGTAACGTGGGTTTAAGAACGACACAAAAAAAGGGGCAAGAAAATTTTCGGCATTGCCCCATCAGCGACAAAAAATAAAAACATACAACATTAAATGCGAAAACCCCTGGAAGCCCAAAAAGGGCCACTTTGGGTTTTCCCAAGGGAGTATTTCCGTTTTAAAGCGTCGTTTTTATTTTTTTTTTCCCGATGAAGGGATATTGCCCAAAATTTTTCCGTTTTTTTGTTTTTTCAAAAACCACTTACTTTACACTTTTTTTTTTGGGGGTCTTTGCTTTTCCGGGCCGGGAAAGCTGGGAGTTTGCAGCCACTGTCAGGAAAATTAGGTAATAACGGTTTTGTCAACTTTGATTTCGGAGTATATGGTTTCCCAAAGCCCGACAAATTAAGACATGAAAAAGGAAGCGGGTTTTTCACTTTAGCCTGGCTCAGTGTGAAGAAAAAAAACCCCTGGAAACAACATTTTTTACACACCGCCAAGTTTCCCCCCCCCCCCTCTCTCACAGTTTGCCAGTTTCTCTCCTTTTTCCCCGACACACCAAAAACATAAGGGCACATACACAACAAACCTAAGCACAACACAACAAAAAAACAAAAATTGAGCACCACACCGAGGGTGTTTTCAACTCACCCCCCGTTTCTCAACGGCCCCTGACAAGCCGCAGAAAAGACTTTGGCTTCCCCAACTCGGCTTTTCCTGTCCTCGGGAAAGGACCCGGAATCCAATGGGAACTGCATGCCTTTTACTCCGTACAACGCCCCCTGAAACCCCTGCGCAAAAGCAGCCGCAAACGTCATGCCTGTGGCTTCGTTGGGGTGCTGCTGTTTTTGATCATGTCTAACAGGCAGTTTGTCATACCCCTAGAAAAATTCACTGCAGAAATTTCTTTCAGTTTGGGCTGCAATGAAACAAAAATGAATCAAAAAAGAAACAACTGCATAAAAGAACATTGTTTGGGTTTTTGGGGAAAGGGAAAATATGAGAAAAATTTTTACAAAGAAAGCCACTGACAGATAAGGGTTTTTTTTGATGTGAAAAAACTCAGAGCAAGAAGGGATTTAACCATTACCAAGAGCCAAAGGGGCAACCTTCCTAATACCAAAAGTACAACCCTACCCAATGAGCCCGAAGGGGATCAACCTTTACCAATGAAAGAAGGGGTCTCCCTTTAAGTTTTAAACTACAAAAAAGTGCAAAAATGTTAACCGATGCAAATAGATACGATCGCCCAAATTGATACAAATATTTTCTTTGAACCTGAAAAAAATTGGAAAACTGATCTATCAACTGATAATGGACTAGATCATTGCTTTTTTGTACTATAAAAATAAACAACACAATGACAAGATAAAACAGCAGTTTTGGCAACTGTGAAACACAGAAAAACATACACACAGGGGGGGGAGGGGGACAGAGAAGGGAAAGAGAGGAAAGGAAACAGCGAGAGTTGCAGAGGGGAAAAACCAAAAAAAACCCCCTAACCTCAACCAAAACACAGACACAAAAAAGGGAAAAATTACCCGTCCCTCAGTGCCTTCTCGCGAAATCTTTTTTGCTTTTTGGTTTTTTGGGGTCTTTGTAAAATCTCTGTTGTTGATAATCACACAAAACCTGAAAATAACCCAAAAGTTTCTTCTAGAGCTGGAAAAAATGTCACAAAGGCTGAAAAAAAAATATAAACATACTAGCGTTTCGCATCACAGCATAGGGGACAAAAAACAAGAAGGGGCCTTACTAAATCATTAAATGTTTTATGTGTTCCTGCGTACACCCCAGGGTATACTCCAGGCCCAATTTTTCTAGTTCCCCCTTTCAGACCACACCCAATTTTTTCCTGTCAAAGACCCGCACATGTCCAAAGGGGGCTTCAATATAAATTTTTAGCCAACCCCCCAAGGACCAAATAAGACCCTTGCGAGATGATAACTGCCATCTAACAGAACAGTGAGCACTCCTTTTAGGGCATATATCCAGCAACAGCGCAGAACAAAAAAAACTTTGACCAAACTTAACACTGGGATGGATGTAAGGGAAATCGAATGAATTATATGGAGCTAGCACAAAGGTCCACAAAAATTTTAAACTTTTATGATGTTGACAGGGTGAGCACAAGAAATGATTCTGATTCCCCGTTAAAACCAGACGGGTGCACCATATTTCCATCATAAAGATCACAGTGAATCCTTCCCGAAATACAGACACCTCATGTTGGTTTTTCCCTCACATTTCGATGATTGTATTCTCTGATATTTTAAATCAAAACGATAATCATACACACCCACAAAAAAACAACTCTAAACAAATAAAAAAAGGAACTCCCAAAAAAAAATTCTGGTTCTAGGGAGTAGAGGTCCCCTGACACATTTTTCCACAAAAATTTCCCCCTTTCCGGAAAAAAAATGATTCTGTAAAATAGAACCTCTGTCTTTGTTTAGCTCTCCTGGCTAATGTCGGGTATCAAAATTTCCCCCCATTCCCCAAAAAAAAGGAAGTTAAATCTACTCCTGCATATTATTTGGAGTAGAACTTACATCACAGGAAACACAAATACCCCGGGAATTTTTTGCCATTTTTTAAAGGAATGGGGGTTTTAATGAGACCATCCGCCATCGTCTTGCTGTAGGGGCCACCTGGGCCCCTAAATACACAATAACAGGGCATCGATTGACAAACACCCTCACAAAACCATACACAATACCAAGGGCACCCTCGTACAACACCTCCCACAGACCTAACACAATACGCAGGGCATCCATTTTACAACACCCCCCTCACAACCATACACAATAGCAGGGACCATCGACAACACCCCCTACACACGGTGTTTTGAGTAAGTTTTTTTATTTGGGGTCCAGGGGGTTTACAGCTGCAGGGCCAACTGTGAATGCAATTTGGGGAAGGGGGTTTTCGCAGGCTGCCCCACCAGCCCCAAAACCCCACTGTTTGGCCCTGAATGTCATCGTGCAAGCTGGGGCTGGCCCCCAATTTGGTTTCGGGAAGGTGACGGGCCATTACAAAAGGGGGTATAGGTTTTGAAAAGTTATTTCATGAAAAAGTAATATATTCGCCTATTGAGATGACGAATGGCGAATTCCCACAAATTTTTTTAAACCAAAACCCATGGGCATTTTCGAATAAGTAAACGGGAGGAAAACTTGTACGCAAGTGGTCACGCAATTTTAAACAATACAAAAAACCCCCAAGTTGTGCAAAAAAATGCATACTTTTTGGGAATTAATTTTCCAATTAAATAGACACAAGTTTGAACTGCCTCTCTCAGACACACAACAAAAATTTGGGTTTCAAATGTGTAAAGCCTTTTTTGTTTGCCCTTTTACTAATGTTTTATTTTAGGACGGAAAAAAAAAGCTGTGCACAGACCTATCACAATACACAGGGATCCATCGACAAACACCTCCCACAGACCACTTGAAACTTTTTTTCTGTCAAAAAATTTTCTTTTTTAAAAAACCTCCCAAAAGGCACTTCTTGCCCGCTTATTTAAGGGAAAAAAAGTTTGATCAGTAAACAGGGCCCAAAACCCTTTACCGACAAATGGGGGAAAAAAAGAAAAATTTTTAGCAAAAATATAACTGGCAAAAATGAAAAAAAATAGAAAGGAAAGCCCCAAAATAAACGACCATTTCAGACGACAATACTAAAAAAAAAAAAAAAAAAAAAAAAAGAATGTCAACCACAATATCTTTTACCTCTGGAATATGGCGTACATTTCTCCAGGGTCTGATAAAAGAAGAAAAAAATAACAAAACAACAACAAAACATTTTTAGCAAACTTTAAAATTTTCTTCTTTATTGACAGTTTCAATGAGGCATATTTTCCCATGTAAAACAACCCGGTGGGCTTATTCAAGATGTTCCATGAAACGGTACAGACAGCTATGCTTTGCTTTTTGGATGGGGGCACTTAAACAAAGCGATAACAACTCACCTAAAACTGGGGTTTGGGTTCACGCTCTTTTTTTCGGGCTCTGACCGTAAACATTGGTTTAAAAAACCAAAAAAAAGAAGAAAAAAAATAAATTAAAGAGATAAATATATGGCAACTAACAAAGACGACAAGACAGTAAAAAAGAGAGGAAGAAAAAAAAAAAAGGGAGAGAGAGAGGGAGAGAGAGAGGGAAGGAAAAAGCGGAGAGGACAGAGTTGGGAGGGGGGGGACAGAGACAAAACTGAAGCAGCAAGCAGAGGGGAAAATTTAAGCTTTTTGAATTTATTCATTCACCTACAAGTTGTAAATTTGGGGGAAAAACACCAAACCAGTCTAAAAAAAAATAGCACATTATATTTGTTTAAAAAAAAAGGACACATTCCAAAAATAAAGCATTCTCCTGCTTTTTTACTTTTCACAGGCACTTTTAAGGTATACACAACACTCATGCACACACACAACACACACATTTGCGCGTGTGTGCGCGCGCGCACACAAACAACACACACACACACACAACACACACCATCCTTACTTCTAGCACATAAAAATACATGCATGCATTCACACATACTGAATCACAGGGACGGGGGGAGACAGTGGGAGGGAAGGGGAGAGGGGAGGGCGGGAAAAGAAGAGGGAACGGGAAAACACAAACTTTTTTTAAACATCAGATAGGGGAGAGGGGGGTGGAGGGGGGCGGGGGCCCCTGTGATTTCCCTTTTTGACTACCCCACTCAAAGCGGAGGTAACATCTATGACAAAAAATTCCAGTTTTTCCCCAAACTGAAAACGATAGAATAAATCTTTACAAAAAAACAGGATGATTTTAGGGTAAGCCTTGCGAGTTTTTGCACCAAGAGTACACACACACACACACACCACACACACACACACCACACACCCACACTTGTGATAGAATTTCAAATGAAAGAAAGGAAGAATTCACTTGAAGGGTACACAAAACACAGAAACAGAAGTTTTAAGGAAAAGAGATGTGAGGGGCAGGGGGGGGGGGGGCAGGGGACAAAACTGTAAAATCTAAGCCACCAACCGGCTGGCCACATCATTTTCTCAAAAACTGAATTTTCCTAGTTGCAGTGATTTTTGCACGACGGCTGAAAACAAAACAAAACCCCCCCCCCCCAGGTGGATTCAAATAAAGCAAAGAATGCCCCCAAACACACTGAAATTGCACAAAAATTGCACAACCAGGGATTTTTTCATGCACAAAGGATACACCCAAAAGATATTTAACACATGACGCATCAAACTTGAAAGATTTGTTGTTGATGCAGCAAACGTTAACTACATGATGCATACTTCTCTTTGTGGGTGTGCTTGGTGAGGCTTTTGGGGCCCGGGGGGTTTGCTTGCATCAAGTGGCAGCCTCGGGTGAAAGGTTGTGGGGTGTGTGTGTGTGTGGTTGTGTGGTGTGTGGTGATTGTGTGGTGTGCGTCAGGGCGTGAGTGTGAGGAATCGCTTGAGTTTCGTTTATTTTTTCACCAGGAACCCTTTTTTTTTTTGAATCATCTCCATGTCAATCATGCTACATTTTTAACAAAATAAAAGAAAAACATCAATATTGACATTTTTAGAAATTCCTGTTTTTTTTGTTTTTTTTTTATTTGGCTTGCTTGATTTTTTCTTAAACTTTTCTTTCTTTTTGAAAAAAGAGGGGGGCATAGTGGAAGGGGGCATGGGTGAGGGTGCAAGAGGGGATGTAAGTAATAGGAGGGGGAACTTGACTTTTGGGTTTTCCCCAGGAAGGGACTATTGGGAACGGGGGCATTGCCTTTTTTTTTTCATTTTTTTTTTAGCTTTGACAGGGAAAATCGCATTGCTTTTCCTTTTTTTTTCTTGTTTTGCGCATTCCCAAAAAAAAAAAGAGTGGTTATCGCACTTGGGATGTACTCAGGGGAAGGGGCAGGAGACGCACAACTCGGAGCACACCCTGCATGTCAGTTCAGCCAAAAAGCAATTTTTTGGGCCCTCAGGGGGACCCGCACGCGGCTCTCACCAGAAGACCTTTTTGCCCCGGAGCCCTTTCCCGTGTCTCTGCAGATCCAGCCACTTTTTCACACTCCAACGGGGTGTCGGGTTTCGTCCAGGCCATTGCCTCACTGGGGACGCCCCGAAATGCGAATCCTGCCCTACCAGCGAAACCACACCCACCGACGCAAGTGACAATAATTCATAAATAAAATGAAAAGTCATTTTTAAAACCTGGGTTTTTCTAATTAGAAATTTTCCCTCAAACTGGTTACTTTACAAACATTTCCCGCTTAAATGGCTTCACTGAAAAAGTTTTTACTCCCTGCTACTTCTGAAAAAAAGATGAAAATTTAGAATAGATTCTCTTGTATCCAAGGCTAGCACAAAATCAAAATGAACCCCTAATAACAAACTAAATTTGGGAACCCAATAATTTCGTTTTGAACCACCCCCCTGCTGTCAGCCTTTTGGACTAAGAGCTTGGGGGTTTCTAAAACAGAGCTGACCCTGTGGCGTTGAACCTTTGGACCCCCTTGTTTCCTTTAAAAGGTTGGCAAACGGCTTAAAGCTTCCATCACTTTAATATCTTGTTTAAAATTTTTTTTTTCCCAAATTATTTCTTCACGCTTTCTTTTCAGTCACCTTTCACCCTTCACTAGCGATTTGGGGTGCTGCTGGATTCTGTTTTTGAAACCCCTTTGGGGGGAGAATACACAAATTAAAGAGCTGATGTTTTCCCTCTGATGTCAAGGGGCACGACACAACAGCTTTATTCCCCCAAGATCAGAAACAACAGGGAAAAAAACCTCTAAACTGGTGACCATGGGGGTGTTTTTTAAAGACAGAATACGTGCTGTTTTGAAGGTTTTGTTTACAGTCCCAAAGCCCTCATTTTTTCATTTTCCTTTTTTTTTCCTCGTAAACCTCCCCCTCTCCTTTTTAGTTCTTCCTTTTAACCGCAAAATTATTATTTTAAAAAGGACGTTTTAACTTGAACTTGTTTCCCCCCAAAACAAATTTTTTTATCAAAGTTTTTTAAAAGCAGATGCCACCCTAACCCTGGGATACACAAATCAAAGAAAAAGTCGAAAAACCCCGCACAGTTCTTTTTCCCCCTCATATGAATGAACTAGGCCCCTTCAGGCAGCCGAAACCGACCATCTCAATTTTGTTTCATGTTGTTTGCCCCTGGTTACATCTTGAACTACGGACGGCTGCCGGGGTATACCAGAATTGAGGAAAGACACAGATGCATGGCCAAAGCGGGTCCGCCAAAAATGAAGCGCTGTCACTTCATCCCCAAGTTAAAACAAAAAACCTGTTTTGACACTTTATGTCCTCTTTTCCCGCTATGCCGTGGGGACTAACAGCCCCGGGAAAAAAAACCCCCTGCACTTTTTCCCCCCAAAGGGGGCCTTCTTTATAACCCACATTGGACACCGAGAAGAGTATCATAAAAATCAACTCTACAGCAGCAAGCATTTTGGGGGGTAGTAAAAAAACCCCTTG
>JAMYXO010005679.1:0-15005 GCA_033310375.1 Conus canariensis
ATTTCCTCCCTTCTCCCTATTTTTCTCTCCTCTCCTCCTCCCCCTCTCCTTCTGAAAAGTCACAAATTGAATACGTAAAAATTTAATCCCTAATGAACGCCTTAATAAATAAACAAATAATGAATGAATAAAAAAAATATATGATAATATATATATATATATATAAAATTTTAGTAAATAATATATGAAATAAATAACTAATTTATAGATACCACTAGACCAAATGATCAAAAAAAGAAAGAAGAAAGAAAGGAAGGACAGAATGAAGGAAAGAAAGGAAAAGAACCACAAAACGAAGAGATAATGAAATTGGCAAACAGTACAAATCTATTTAATACACGATGTTGGATCCATGTCATATGGAGATTTTGTAAAGGCCAATTGTACAACTTTTGTTTCCACAAAATTTTCGGGGTATGTGCTTCCGTCCTCACTCCATTTCTCCCCTGCCCTCACCCCTACCCTGTTCCCCCATCAAATTCCTCCATAGTCCGTTTTTGTGGAAGGGCCTTAATACCCCTAAACCACATAAAAATATTCGCATTCATATTCGTTCTGCTCTCTCTCCCCTTCTCTCCCTCTCCTCTCTCTTCTCTCTCTCTCTCTCTCTTTGAAAAGTCACAAATTGTATACGTATATAAATGATACCTAATATACGCCTTAATAAATAAACAGATAATGAATAAGTGAATGTATAAAATATATATATAAAATATAATTTTAAAATTAAAGTAAATGAGTATATCAATAAAGAACTAATTTATAGATACCACTAGCCCAATGATGAAAAAAAGAAAGAAGAAAGAAAGGAAGGAAAGAAGGAAGGTAGGAAGGAAAGAACCAAAAACCAAGAGAGATGAACAAATTGGCAAACAAACCCCAAGTCTGCGTGGTGGGAAAACTGAAAAAAATAATTATTTTGATTACTTAATTAGTTAGTAAGTTAGTTCTCTCATTCTCAATTTATAACCATCTTCTCATAAATATTCAGGGTACACCGTCCTCTCTGTCTTACATGTCGTTCTTATTTCTTTCTTTATCTTCCTATTTCCATCTCTTCTTTGTTTCTTTTTTTTCCTTTTTGTACTCTGTTCCTTTCTCTTTTACTCGTTTTATTTTCTTTTATGTTTATGGACATATACAATTTTTTCTCTTTTTTTTTTTTAAAGACAATTGCAAACTTAGAGACAGAAAGAGGCTCTTTAAACTACTTGTTGTCTGGTTGAAGCACCCCCAAAAAGAAAAAAAATTTCACTAACTAACTAATTAACTAACTAAGTAACTAATTAAATAGCTAGCTAACTGATTAACTAATTAACTAACTGAGTAACTACCTTACTTACTACCTAACTACATGACTGACTAACAAACTAATTAACTATTCTTCACATTTTTTTTTCATTCTTCACATTTTTTCTTTGTTCTGCTGGATTCGAACCTGCAGCTTTTGGATGGGTGGGCGTCTGAAGGCGTGCCTTTTTCAGACGGGTTTTCCCACGCTAAAAAGACCAACCCCTTTAAATTTTTTTTTTTTGTTCCTAAACCCTCATTAAATTAGGTGCCACCTCTTTTTTATCTGTTGTTCCCCCCTTTTGGTTTTTGTTTAACCGAGGAAAAGTATTTCAAAAAATTGAAAGAAAAAGGGGGAAAATTTGTTTTTTTTGGGGTTTTTTAAACCCAATCCCGTCAGTTTCCCCGCTCCATTTTAGCAGGTGCCCCCCCAAAAAGGGGAAAAATTAAACAGAAAAATAAGGGGGGCAAGGCATTTTTTTTCCCCCGTTTTTTTTTCAAAACGATTTTTTTACCCGGAACGAGGAAAAAAAATGTTTTTTACTATCCATTTGCTAAAGTAATTTTGCCGCCCCATTTGGAAAAAAAAAACAAAAAAAATTTTCATGAAAGGTGGGTAATTTTGTGGTGTGGGAGATCTAAAAAATGGGGGGAAAAAAGTTTATAGGGTTTAAAAAAAAAATTTTAAAGGTAGGGGAAAAAATATGCAACCCAAAATTTAAAAATGATTTTACCACCGGCCAAAAAAAAAAACAAATTGGACCCCACCCTACTCCAAAAGGCTTGTCCCCACCCCCCAAAATTTTAAAAACCTTCCCCAAAAAAATTGCCTTTGGGAAAAGGGGGCTTGGTAAACCCCCGGTTTTTGGGGAAGTTTCCTCCTTTCCTGGGGTTTTTTTGGGTTTCCCCCAAAATTTTAAAGAAAATTTTAAAATTTTTTTTATTATAGTATTAAAGAAAATTATTAAAATGTATTTTTTAAATTATATTAAAATAATTTGTAAAAGGAATTTTAAGTTTACCACTAATTTTTTTTATTTTGAATTTTTATGCCCCCCCCCCCCGTTTATTTCCCCTTCCTTTTTAAATTTTCCTTTCCATTAAAAAAAAAACATTTTCCCTCCCTTTTTCCCTTTTCTTTCTCCCCTCCTCCTTTAAAAAAACACCCTTTCCATAAATTTTCCAAAACGAAAAAAAACAAAAATAAAGAATTAAAAAAAAGGGGTTTTTTTTTTTTTTTTTTTTTTTTTTTTTTAAAAAAAAATTTTTTTTAATAAAAACCCAAAAAAAAAAAAAAAAAGAAAAAAGTGAAAGGAAAAAAAAAAAAAAAATTAAAAATTGGAAAAGAAATCATTTTAAAACCCAATGGGATCCTTAGAAATTTGAAAAAGTAAAGGGTTTTTCCCCCAAAATTTTTTTTTATGGGCCACCACCCCGCCCCACCCCACCTGTTTCCCCAAAAAATTTCCTATGTTTTGTAAAGGGGCCTTTAAAAGAAAACCACATAAATATTTATTTAATTTTTTTCTTTCTTTCCCCCTTTTCTTCTTCTTTCTCCTTTCCTTTTCTTCTTTTGGGCCTTGTATTTTTCCCCCTTTTTTCCCCAAAAAAAAAAGTTTAAAGGTTTTTTTAAATTTAAAAAATTAAAAAAAGGGAAAAAAAAAAAATTTAAAGTACCCCCCCAAAGATAAAAAAAAAGGGGAAAAGAAAAAAAAAAAGGGAAAAAAAAACAAAAAAAAAAGGGGTAAAATTCAAAAAAACCCCAAAACCCCTTTTTTGGGTAAGAAAAAAATTTTTTTTACTTTTTTTTTGAATTTTTCTTTTCCCAAATTTTTTAAAAATTTTTTTTTTGGAAAAGCCTTTGCTTACATGTCTTTTTTTTTTTTAAACTCCTATTTCCACTTTTTGTTTTTTGTTTTTTTTTTTTATCTTTTTTCCCACCGTTTATTTTTTTATGTTTTTGGGCAATTTTTTTTCCTTTTTTTTTTAAAAATTAAAAAGGACAAAAGGTTTTTTGATTTTGAAACAAAAAAAAAAAAATTTTAAATAAATTTTAACCATCCCTTTTAAATACTAGCCAAAGATTCTTTTTCAAAAATTTTCCCACAATACCTAATACAGAGATTAAAAACCTTTCTTCCATTTTTTTTTTTCACATTTTTTTTGTTCTCTGGATTGCCCGCAGTTTTAGGGGGGCCCCGAACGTCTTTTCAGAAAATTTTTTTCCCCACTTGCACCTACCTTTTAAAGGAGCTTTTTTTCTTTTTTTCCCCAACCCGGTCATTTATTATGTTTTAAAAAGTCGTTGGTAAAGTCTATAACTTAATTTTTAAAGAGGAAAAAAACGAGAAATAGACCCGATCAAAAAGAAGAAAGGAAACCATTGTGGGTTCCCGGGTTTATACTAAAAATTCCCCCTTTTTTTCCCAACCCCGCTTGGAACGCAAAAGGCCCCCCATAAAAGGGAAAATGGAAAAAAGAAAACTGGGGGCAACCCTTTTCATCTCCACGGTTTTTTTGCCAATTGAGGCTATTGCATCTACTGAAAAAAGTTTTTCGATAAAATTGTGACAGTAAATTTGTCTTTTCCCCACTTTTTTTAAACCCAAAAATTTAACAGCAAATTTACATGAAACTGTGTGCGTCAATATACAGTTAGTGACAGTGTGTGATGACTCTGAGAAAAAGTGCGTAGCAGAAAACAGATTTCCCCTATGACTGTTAGAGGAAAAAATACTGAGGCTTTTGAACAGGAAAATAATGCAACCGAACGTGATTCAAAATCGATGCATTTACCCGACACAGAGCACAAAACTAATGTTAGATCAAGCACATGTGGCACAGACAGCACCTAGCTCACTAAAGAAGCTAATGTGCGCAGCACACAGAATCTTTTCAACAAAACATTCACAACAATAATGGCAACTATTGAGGAAAGAGGGAAAAACTTGGTCAATCTCCTCCGTGTTTGTGGCGAAGTTTAAAAACATCACTTCTACCTGGAGCAAAGATGTTGTGAAAGGAAACCTCACTATGACCCATCGTTAACTGTTTTGTTGTAAAGTTGGAGGGGACTATTACTATGTGTGATTGACAGTCCAAGGATTAGTTACAAATGTATTTAATACCACGATGTCGGATCCATGTCAAGATGAAGGTTTTTTAAAGGCCAATTGTACAACGTTCTATCCACATAATTTTCGTGTATGTGCTTCCGTCCTCACTCCATTTCTCACCTGCCCTCACCCCCTACCCTGTTCCCATCCCATTCCTCCATAGTCCGTTTTTTGAAGGGCCTTAATAGCCTAAACCACATAAAACTATTCGCATTCATATTTCTCTTCTCCTCTCTCTTTTTCTCTCTCTCTCTCTCTCTGAAAGTCACAAATTGAATTCGTACATAAATTAATACCCAATGAACGCCTTAATAAATAAACAAATAATAATGAATAAAAAAAAATATATATATTATATTTTATAATATATATATATTAATTTAGTAAATAAGTATATGAATAAATAACTAATTTATAGATACCACTAGACCAAATGATCAAAAAAAAAAAGAAGAAAGAAAGGAAGGACAGAATGAAGGTAGAAAGGAAAAGAACCACAAAACGAAGAGGGTAATGAAATTGGCAAACAGTACAAATCTATTTAATACCACGATGTTGGATCCAGTCATGATGGAGATTTGTAAAGGCCAATTGGTACAACGTTGTTTCACATAATTTTCGTGTATGTTTCTTCCGTCCTCACTCCATTTCTCCCCTGCCCTCACCCCCACCTGTTCCCCCATCAAATTCCTCCATAGTCCGTTTTGTGAAGGGCCTTAATAGCCTAAACCACATAAAACTATTCGCATTCATATTCGTTCTGTTTCTCTCTCTCTCTCTCTCTCTCTCTCTCTCTCTCTCTCTCTCTCCTCTCTTTGAAAAATCACCCAAAATTGTATACGTAATAAATGAATACCTAATATACGCCTTAATAAATAAAACAGATAATGAATAAGTGAATTATATATATATATATTTTATATATATATATATATAATTAAGTAAATGAGTATATCAAAAAGAACTAATTTATAGATACCACTAGACAAAAGATGAAAAAAAGAAGAAGAAAGAAAGGAAGGGAAAAAAGGAAGGTAGGAAGGAAAAAAAACCCCAAAAACCAAAAGAGATGAACAAATTGGGAAAAAACCCCAAAGTCCGTGGGGGTAAAATGAAAAAAATAATTAGTGATTTCTTAATTATTAGTAATTTGTTCTCTCATTTTCAATTTATAACCATCTTTTATAATATATTATGGTACACCATCCTCTCTGTTTTCATGTGTTCTTTTTCTTTCTTTATCTTCCCATTCCCCTTCTTTTTTTGTTTCTTTTTTTCCTTTTTGTACTCTGTTTCCCTTTTCTTTTTTCTCTTTTATTTTTTTTATGTTTATGGACAAAACAAATTTTTTCTCTTTTTTTTTTTTAAAACAATTGCAAACTTAGAGCAGAAAGAGGGTCTTTTCTACTTGTAGTTGGGTTTAAGCCCCCCCCAAAAAGAAAAAAAAATTCTCAAAATAACTAATTAACTAACTAAGTAACTAATTAAATAGCTAGCAACTGATTAACAATTAAATAACTGAGTAAATACCCTTTCTTACTCCTAACTACATGACTGACTAACTAATAATTAACTATTCTTCACATTTTTTTTTTTCATTCTTACATTTTTTTTTTGTTCTGCCTGGATTCGAACCTGCAGCTTTTGGGGGGGTGGGGGTCTGAAAGGGGGCCCTTTTCAGCGGATGTCTTACCCCACTGTTAACAGACACCCTTTTTACTTTGAGATGTTTTGCCTTTTTTAAGTTACTTTTTTTTCCCCAACCCGCAGCTCATTCAAATATCAGGTGTTTTCCACACAAGTCGGTTTGGTTTCCTGCATGAAATTTTCCCGCAACTTTTGAAAAGTATGTTGAACTCGCATGCAGAAAAATGACGTATTTCCCCCTTTAAAATTGAACAAAGGGAAAACCCCCGTTGTGGGTTTTCCCGAGGTTCGTACTATAACCGATTTTTCCTGTCACGTTTTCTACCACAGCTCCATGCTGTGTATCGCAGAAAGTGCCCTTTCCGGGAAACAGGGGTAACACTGTGAAACACAGAAGAAGCAAGGGTAGGCAAGGGACCTTTTCATCTCCACTGGGTTTATTTTTGCCAACTCTGCCCAGTTTGTTCTATGCTGCTGAGTGACATGAAAAAAATGTTTATTTCTGTAACCATGTAGCTGACAAGAAAATTTTTTGCCTGCCCCTTTCCCCAGTCTTTGTATGACACTCAAAACAACAACAGCAAATTTACAGAAATGTGTGGCGCAATATACAGTTTGTGACAGTGTGTGTGACTCTGAGAAAAAGGCTAGCAGAAAAAATTTCCATATGACTGTTGAGTAAAAAATATGAAGGCTATGAACAGGAAATTTTAATGCAACCGAGTGATTCAAAATCGATGATTTTTCCCGACACAGAGCACAAAATAAAGTTAATCAAGACATGTGGGCACGACAGCACCTACTCACTAAAAAGCTAATGTGCAGCAGCACCAGAATCTTTTCAAAAAACATTCACACACAAATAATGGAACTATTGAGGAAAGAGGGAAGAAAATTGGTCAATCCCTCCGTGTTTGGGAAGTTAAACACATCATTCTACCTGGACAAAGATGTTGTGAAAGGGAAACCTCATATGGGCCCATCGTAACTGTTTTTTTTGTAAAGTTGGAGGTGGACTATTACTATGTGTGATTACAGTCCCGGGTTAGTTACAAATGTATTTAAACCACGTGCGGATCCATGTCAAAATGAAAGGTTTTTAAAAGGGCCCAAATTTTACAACGTTCTATCCCCCAAATTTTCGTTATGGCTTCCCCCTCACTCCTTTCTCACCGCCCCCCCCCTCCCTGTTCCCCATCCCCTCCTCCATAGTCCGTTTTTTGAAGGGCCCAATAGCCCAAACCCATAAAAATATTGCATTCATATTTTTTCTTCTCTCTCTCTCTCTCTCTCTGAAAAGTCCAAATTGAATCGTACTAAATTAAAACCCAAGAAGCCTTAATAAAAAAACAAAAAATGAATAAAAAAAAAAAAATATATATTATATTATAATAAAATATATAAATTTTTTAGTAAATAAGTATATGAAAAATAATAATTTATAGAAACCACTAGACCCAAAAGATCAAAAAAAAAAGAAAAAGAAAAAAAGGAAGGACAGAATGAAGGTAGAAAGAAAAAAAACCCAAAAAAAAAAGATAATGAAAATTTGGGAAACGTACAAATCTATTTAAAACCCGAAGTTGGATCCAGTCATATGGAGATTTGTAAAGGCCCAAATTTTTACAACGTTTTTCCACATAATTTTCGTGTATGTGCTTCCGTCCTCACCCATTTCTCCCCCGGCCCCCACCCCCACCCCGTTCCCCCCTCAAATTCCTCCTAGTTCGTTTTGTGAAGGGCCTTAATAGCCTAAACCACATAAACTATTTTGCATTCAATTCGTTCTTTTCTCTCTCTCTCTCCTCTCTCTCTCTCTCTCTCTCTCTCTCTTTGAAAAATCAAAATTGTATACGTATATAAATGAATACCTAATATACCCTTAATAAATAAACAATAAAAGAATAAGTGAATGTTATATAATATTTTAATAATATAATTAAGTAAATGGTATACAATAAAGAAATAATTTTAATACCCCCTAGACCAAATGATGAAAAAAAAAAAGAAGAAAAAAAAGGAAAGGGCAAAGGAAGGTAGGGAAGGGGAAAAAAACCCAAAAACCAAAGGGGATGAACAAATTTGGGAAAAAAACCCAAAGTCTGGTGGTGGGTAACGAAAAAAATAATTTGTTGATTACTTAATTATTAGTAAGTTGTTTTCTCATTTCAATTTTAACCCTCTTCTCATAATATATTTATGGTACACCGTCCCCTCTGTTTACTTGTTTTATTTTTTTCTTTTTCTTCCTTTTCCACTCTTCTTTGTTTCTTTGTTTTCCTTTTTTTATCTGTTCCCTTTTTCTTTTTTCTCGTTTTATTTTTTTTTATGTTTATGGAAATTTCAATTTTTTCTCTTTTTTTTTTTTTAAAGACAATTGCAAACTTAGAGACAGAAAGAGGTCTTTACTACTTGTAGTTGGTTAAGACCCCCCCAAAAAAAAAAAAAAAATTCTCATAACTAAACAATTAACTAACTAAGTAACTAATTAAAAAACTAGCTAATGATTAATAATTAACTAACTGAGTTAATACCTTACTACTACCCAACTACATGATGACTAATAACTAATTAACTTTTTTTACATTTTTTTTTTTATTCTTCACTTTTTTTTTTTTTCTGCCGGATTCGAACCTGCAGCTTTTGGAGGGGGTGGGCGTCTGAAGGCGTGCCTTTTTCAGCGGATGTCTTACCCACGCTAACAGAATATTTTTTACTTTGAGATGTTTTGCCTTTTTAAGTTCATTTTTTTCCTCCCCCAAACCCGCAGTCATTCAAATATTCAGGGGGTTTTACACAAGTCTTTTTTATGCCCGCATGAATTCCCGCAACTTTAGAAATTGTGAACTCAGCACTGCAGAACATGCGCTATTTCCCCCTCAAAAATTGAAAGCAAAAAAACCCCGTTGTGGTTGTCCCGAGGTTCGATACTATAACCGATTATTCCCTGTCACGTTATACCCCAGCATCCATGCTGTGTATCGCGAAAGTTCCCCCCTTTCCCGGAAAAAAGGGATAAAACTGGAAACACAGAAGAAGCTAAGGGTAGGCAAGGCACCTTTTCATCTCCATTGGTTTTTTTGCCAACTTGCCCAGTTTGTTCTATGTGTGATGGACGTGAAAAAAACGTTTTTTTACTGATAAACCCTGTAGCTGACAATAATAAATTTTCCCGCCCTCTTCCCCCGCTTTGTATGACACTCAAAACAATCAACAGCAAATTTACAGAAACTGTTGGCGTCAAATACAGTTAGTTGACAGTGTGTGATGACTTGAGAAAAAAAGGTAGCAGAAACAGATTTCCCTATGACTGTTAGGTAAAAAAAAACGAAGGGTATGAACAGGAAAATAAGCAACCCAACGTGATTAAAATCGATGCATTTCCCGACCAGAGCACAAAACTAAGTTTGATCAAACAATTGGGACAGACAGCACCTAGCTCACTAAAGAAGTAATTGCAGCCACAAAAGAATCTTGTCAACAAAACATTACACACAAATAATGGAACTATTGAGGAAAAGGGGAAAACTTTGGCAATCTCCCCCGTTTTTTTGTGGCGAAGTTAAAAAACACTTCTACCTGGAGCAAAGATGTTGTAAAGGAAATCCTCCTAGACCCCTCGTAATGTTTTTTTGTAAAAAATTTGAGGTGGACTATTACATGTGTGATTGACAGTCCAAGGATTAGTTAAAAAGTATTTAATACCCCATGTCGGGGTCCATGCAAGATGAAGGTTTGTAAAGGCCATTGTAAACGTTTTTATCCAAAAATTTTGTGTATGTGCTTCGTCCCACCCATTTTCACCTGCCCTCACCCCCTACCCCGTTCCCCCTTTCCCTTCCTCATAGTCCGTTTTGTGAAGGGCCTTAAAAGCCTAAAACCCCATAAAATATTCGCATTCATATTTTTTTTTTCTTTTTCTCTCTCTCCTTTTCCTCTCCTGAAAAGTCCCCAAATTTAATATAATAAATTAATACCTAAGAACGCCTTAATAAATAAACAAAAAATGAATGAATAAAAAAAAAAAATATTTATATATATATATTTTATATAAAAATTTGTAAATAAGAATAATAAAAAACTAATTTATAGATACCCCTAGACAAATGATCAAAAAAAAAAAAAAAGAAAGAAAAGGGGGGGAAAAAATAGGTGAAGGAAAAGAACCCCAAAAACGAAAGGATAATGAAATTGGGAAACATACAAATCTATTTAATACCACGATTTGGATCCAGCGATGGAGATTTTTTAAAGGCCATTGTTCAAAGTTTTTTCCACATAATTTTCGTGTATGTTTCCGTCCCACTCCATTTCTCCCCCGCCCTCACCCCTACCCCCGTTTCCCCATCAAATTCCCCCATAGTCCCTTTTGTAAGGGCCCCTTTAAAAGCCTAAACCACATAAAACTATTTCGCATTCTATTTTTTTTTCTCTCTCTTTTCTCTCTCTTCTCTCTCTCTCTTCTCTCTCTCTTTGAAAAATCACAAATTGTATACGTTATAAATGAAAACCAATATACGCCCTTTAAAAAAAAACAGATAATGAATAAGTGAATTATATATATATATATATATATATATATAATATATAATTAATAAAAAGTTGGGATTCAAAAAAGAACTAATTTATAGATACCACTAGACCAAATGAATGAAAAAAAAAAAAAGAAAAAAGAAAGGAAGGACAGAAGGAAGGTAGGAAGGAAAAAAACCAAAAAAACCAAGAGAGATGAACAAAATTTGGGAAACAAACCCCAAAGTCGCGTGGTGGGTAACTGAAAAAAAAAATTAGTTTTTACTTAATTAGTTAGTAAATTAGTTCTCTCATTCTCAATTTATAACCCTTTCTCATAATATATTCATGGACCAGTCCTCTTGTCTTAATGTCGTTTTTTTCTTTCTTTTTCTTCCCATTTCCATCTCTTCTTTGTTTCTTTGTTTCTTTTTGTACTCTGTTCCTTTTCTTTTACTGTTTTTTTTTTCTTTTTTTGTTTTGGACATTACAATTTTTTTTCTTTTTTTTTTTTTTAAAAACAATTGCAAAATTAGAGGGCAAAAGAGGCCCTTTTCTACTTGTATCTGGTTGAAGCCCCCCCCAAAAAGAAAAAAAAAAATTTTCACAACTAACTAATTAACTAAAAAAGTAACTTTTTAAATAGCTAGCTAATGATTAACTAATTTAAATAACTGATAATACTTTACTTACTACCTAACTAATACTGACTAATAACTAAATTAACTATTTTCACTTTTTTTTTTCATTCTTTACATTTTTTCTTTGTTCGCCCGGATTCGAACCTGCAGTTTTGAGGGTGGGGTCTGAAGGGGGCCCTTTTTTAGAGGATGTCTTACCCACTGACCGACACCTATTCTACTTTGAGTGTTTTTGCCTTTTAAGTTTTACTTTGTTCCTCCCCCAAAAGCGCTCTTCAAATATTCAGGGGTTTCCTACACAAATCTGTTGGGAGCCCGCTATGAATCTCCCGTCAACTTTAGAAAGTATGTTAACTCAGCACTGCAGAACATGACGCTATTTCCCCCTTTAAATTGAAACAAAGGAAAACCCCGTTGTGGTTGTCCTGAGGTTCGATTCTTAACCGATTTTTCCCCCTTTACTTACTACCACCACCATGCTGTGTATCGCAGAAAGTGCCCCTTCCAGGTAAAAAGGGAAAAAATGTGAAAACCAAAAAAGAAGCAAGGGAGGCAAGGCACCTTTTCATCTCCATTGGTTTATTTTTGCCCAAATTGCCCATTTGTTCTATGTGCTGATGCGACAGTGAAAAAAAATGTTTATACTGATAACCATGTAGGACAATGATAATTTTTTCCTGCCTCTTCCCCAGTTTTTTGGGCACTCAAAAAAATCAAAAGCAAATTTACATGAAATGTTGGCGTCAATATACAGTTATGACATGTGTGATGACCGAAAAAGGCGTAGCGAAACAGATTTCCATATGATGTTTTGAGTAAAAAATATGAAGGCTATGAACAGGAAATAATGCAAAAACCCAACGTGTTCAAAAAACGATGCATTTTCCCCACACAGAGCACAAAATAATGTTGATCAAGCACTGTGGGACGCACACCTGCCCCCTAAAGAAGCTAATGTGCAGCAGCACACAGAATCTTGTCAACAAAACATTCAAACAAATAATGGAACTTTGAGGAAAGAGGGAAGAAAATTGGTCAAACTCCTCCGTGTTTGTGGCGAAAATTAAACACATCACTTCTACCCGGGCAAAGATTTGTGAAAGGAAAACCCACTATACCCCTCGTAACTGTTTTGTTGTAAAGTTGGAGGGGGACATTCTTGTGTGATTGACAGTCCCGGATTGTTCAAATTATTTAATACCCCGATGTCGGATCCATGTCAAGAGAAGGTTTGTAAAGGCCCCAAATTTTAAACGTTTATCCAATAATTTTGTGTATGTGCTTCCGTCCCACTCCATTTTCCCTGCCCTACCCCCTACCCCGTTCCCCATCCATTTCCTCCATAGTCCGTTTTGTGAAGGGCCCTTTAAAAGCCTAAACCACATAAAAAATATTCGCATTCCTATTTTTCTCTCTCTTCCCTTTCTCTCTCTCTCTCTCTTCGAAAAATCACAAAAGAATAAAGCATAAATTAATACTATGAACGCCTAAAAAATAAACAAATAATGAAAAATAAAAAAAAAAATATATTTTATATTTAAAATTTTTATATATAATTTAGTAAATAAGTAATGAAAAAATAACTAATTTATTTTTTTACCCCTAGCCAAATGATCAAAAAAAAAAGAAGAAAGGGAAAGGAAAGGCAGAATGAAGGGAGAAAGGAAAAGAACCCCAAAAAAAAGAGATAAAGAAAATTTGGGAAACAGTACAAATTATTTTAAAACCACGATGTTGGATCCTGTCATGATGGGGATTTGTAAAGGCCAATTGTACAAAGTTGTTTCCACATAATTTTCGTGTTGTGTTCCGTCCTCACTCCCTTTCTCCCCCGCCCCCCCCTACCCCGTTCCCCCATCAAAATTTCCCCCAAGTCCGTTTTGTGAAGGCCCTTTAAAAGCCTAAACCCCATAAAACTTTTGCATTCATATTCGTTCTCTCTCTCTCTCTCTCTTTTCTCTCTCTCTCTCTCTCTCTCTCTCTCTCTCTTTTTAAAAATCAAAATTGTTACGTATATAAATGAAAACCTAAAAATACGCTTAATAAATAAAAGATAATGATAAGTGAAAGTATATATATATATATAATTATATATTTTTAAAAATAATAAAAAGTAAAAAAATTCAATAAAAACTAATTTTAGATACCCCTAACCAAAAGTGAAAAAAAAAAAAGAAGAAAGAAAGGAAGGACAGAAGGAAGGTGGAAGGAAAAAAACCACAAAAAACCCAAGAGAGATGAACAAATGGCAAAAAAAAACCCCAAATTTTGTGGTGGGTAATGAAAAAAAAAAAATTAGTTGATTACTTAATTTGTTTTTAAGTTTTTCTCCATTCCAATTTATAACCATTTTCATAATATATTATGGTACACCAGTCCTTCTGTCTTACATTCTTTTTTTCTTTCTTTATTTTCATTTCCATCTCTTCTTTGTTTCTTTTTTTCCTTTTTGTATCTGTTCCTTTTTTTTAATCGTTTTTTTTTCTTTTATGTTTATGGAATATACAATTTTTTCTTTTTTTTTTAAAGACAATTGCAAAATTAAAAAGACAGAAAAAAGGTTTTACTACTTGTAGTCTGGTTGAAGACCCCCAAAAAAAAAAAAAAATTTCATAACTAACTAATTAATAATTTGTAAATAATTAAAAGCAGTAACTGATTAACTAATTAACTAACTGAGTAACTACCCTTTTTATACCTAAAATACATGACTGACTAATAACTAATTAACTATTTTCACATTTTTTTTTTTTATTCTTCACATTTTTTTTTTGTTCTGCCCCGGTTCGAAACCCGACTTTTGGATGGGTGGGCGTCTGAAGGGGTGCCTTTTTCAGAAGGATGTCTTACCCATGTAACGCACCCCATTCTACTTTGGATGTTTATGCCTTTTGAAGTTTACTTTTGTTCCCCCCCAACCAGCAGCTCATTTAAATATTTGGGTTTCCTACACAATCTTTGGATGCTGCTATGAATCTCCCTCAACTTTAGAAAGTATGTTGAACTCAGCACGCAGAAAAAATGACGCTATCCCCCTTAAAATTGAAAGCAAAGGAAACCACTTTGTGGTTGCCTGAGGGTTTGATATAAACGATTATTCCCTGTCACGTTCTACCACAGCATCCCCTGTGTGTATCGCAGAAAGTGCCCCTTCCGGTAAAAAAGGGATAACATGTAAAAACAGAAGGAAGCTAAGGGGAGGGAAGGCAGCCTATTTTTCCATCTGGTTTATTTTTTCCAACTCTGCCCAGTTTGTTTTATGCTGCTGATGCTGACAGTGAAAAAAAACTGTTTATACTGATAACCATTAGCTGACAAAAAATTATTTGCCGCCTCTCTTCCCCAGTTTTGTATGACACCCAAAAAAATAACAGCAATTTAATGAAACTGTGGGCGTCAATTCAGTTAGTGACAGTGTGTGATGACCCGAGAAAAAATGGTAGCAGAAACAGATTTCCATATGACTGTTAGAGTAAAAAAAAAATTTAAGGAAAGAAAAAAAAATTTAAGCAAACCCAATGATTCAAAATCGATGCATTTACCCCCACAGAGCAAAAATAATGTTAAAATCAAACATTGGCCCGCAGCACCCGCCCCCAAAGAAAAAAATTTGCAGCAGAAAGGGAAACTTGTAAAAAAAAATTCAAACCCAAAAAATGGGAAATATTGGGGGAAAAAAGGGGAAAAAAGGGGCCCCAAAACTCCCCGGGTTTTTTGGGGAAGTTAAAAAAACCCCTTTCCTGGAGCAAAAAAGTTTTTTAAAAGGAAAAAATCCCATGCCCATGTTAAAATGTTTTTG
>JAMYXO010005680.1:0-15003 GCA_033310375.1 Conus canariensis
TTTGCAAAAAACAAAACCCAATCCCTCACAACAAACACCCAAAAGGGGGGGAAATTTTTTTTAAAGGATAAGGGTCCACGGCTTATAAGTTCCTGGGAAAAGGGAATGATAAACATTAAAGAGCCAAAGGGTTGGGAGGGGGGAGGGAGGGGTTAGACAACCCTTTGGGGAGGATGGGTTGCTATGCACGAAAAACTTGTGCATGGGTGAGATTCTACAAACCTATAAATATAAAAAATGTATTGGGAATATGGGGGTGTATTTTGCTCTGCAATATGCAAGCATGCGGGTTTTAAAAATTGCATGCATGGATTTGAAGCCTTTTTTTTTCAGACAGAGGAGAGTGTTCATTTTCCGCTTTGCATTTGTTCAAAATACAGAAAAAATAATTGGAAGGAAGCTATAATTTTTATTATTTTTGGTTTCCTTAGTTCCCCCCCCCCCCCCCCCCTCCTTTTTTGATTGTCTTGTTTGTTTTTTTTTTTTTTTAAACGGGTATCATTCTTTGGAAAAAATGAAGACGGGGGTGGAGATGGGAGGAGGGGGCATTAAGAACTTGAAAAAAAAAGCATTCAATGGTTTCCAACGGGACAAAGAATGCATGTGTTATGTTTTTCAGTGATCATGAGTGTATGAAATACATAGGAATTTTTACCACAGTTTTTTTTTTGCTCGTTGCGGTCTTTATCAGCACTTTAATATGTTTTAATGAAAAACAAAAAAAGCGGGTTTTACGGCCATTCTAATTTTGTTCTTTTCAGATTTATTTCCAGGCTTGTTCATAATTTTTATTGACATGTGAAAACCCATCCTTTTTTTTTATTTTTTTTTAAAAACACATGTAACCCCAGGTCTACTCTCCTTTTCCTGAGCCAACACACACCACACAAAAGCACCCACGTTCACATTTGCGCACCTGCTCTCCCCCACCCCCCCCTCCCCCCCCTCCCCCCCCCCCCCCCCCCACACACACACCAGTGCAGATGTTGCTCAACCAAAAAACTTTTTGAAAACAAATTTTCATTAAAAAAACTGAATGTCTTAAAGATAACTATCTTTTTTTTGTGTTGGCTTATTAATTAGCTTTAACAGTTTACAGAAATGCGTGGGCCAATGGTACTCTGATTTCTGACAACACTGAATCGCCAATCACCCATCATGTTACCAGGTCATTTTCAATTGATTCCACGCAGAAAGATAGTTTTTTCCTTGAAGTTTAAAAGGGCACCCCGGCTTTCAAAATCCGATCTTGAAAGTGATAGCAGCAACTTTCTACTATGATAACCAATTCGGTCGGACGAAGGGTAACGTCCGGCTACTTTCGGATCCCTCGATTTACAAAACACTATTTTTCTCTGAAAGGGTTTGTGCTATTCACTTGGGTGTTGTGCCGATTAACAGAAAAAATAAAAACCTCCCCTCTCTCCCTCTTCCCCCCTCCCTCCACCCTCTCCTCTCCCCGCTCTCTCTTCTCTTTTTTAAAGGCAGTAATTGCTGCACATCTTTCTTTATGAGGTAATTTCATCGAGTACTTGCCGTGCTCTCGAAAATTTCCTTTTTCCCGACTTTCAAAAATGGCTGCCCCCTCTTTCCACGATAACATACCATAAAAAAACCCTTTCCAAAAAAAAAAAAAAAAAAAAAAAAGGCGGAACCCCCCCCCCCCCCCCCCCCCCCCCCCCCCCCCCCCCCCCCCAACTCAGACTTCGTGGTCCGTTTTAAAAAAGCGCCCAGCAACTGTTTTTTCATTTTTCTCTGCAAGAGACCCCCCGTAGTCCCGAACTTCTCCGGCCAGACATCGTCGGCTCTGTTCATTTAATTACATGCCAGTACTCTTGTCTACCTATCCCTTTCCCCACACACATAACCGTGCACGCACGCACCACGCCCCCACACACACACACAACACAACACCACAACACACACCAAAACACACAACACACACACGCCGAACACACGCCACACGGGCCCCCCCAACGCGGCCCCACGAAACGCACAGCCACCACACACGGAGTAAACATCGATAAAAACTCAACCTTCTGCGTACGCAGGCTAACTCCCCGCGACACCCCCCCTATAGGGAGTGGAGGTTTGGGGGTGTATACCTTTTCTTTTTTTTTTTTTTTCCCGCCATTTAAAACAAACCTACCCAACTTCGGGGGAAGGTGCAGCAGTGTAATGCTCCATACCAACGCTGAACTGGCCTTCTCTTTCCGAAAGTTGGTGATGGGATTTTACGTGGTGCACGATGTTATGCGTGCGTTCACACAGGGCCTGGCTTATTTTTCTCATCGAAGGACTGTATGGGAAATGGGGTCAGAACCAAAGTTAACCCCCGAGGAAAAAAAAAATCCCCACTGTACCGAACGGCCCCCGGCGGAGATTCGAACCTGCAAACCCCAAAGATTACGAGTCCAGCGCTCTGCCACTGAGCTGTTCCGGCCCCATCCCTCAAACATTTTTTTTTCCGCCTTTTCTTCATGTTAAATTAAAATAATAAGAGGTGGCAGGTGCGCCCAAAAGAGGACAGTGCGCAAGACAATCGATCTAACTGTAGCATTACTGACAAAAAAAATTATATTCTTTACCATACTGTTTTTGACAACTGGACTGGAGAACTAAAACGCCCCAGCATGATTGACAAAGAAACTAATGAATTAAAGCAAAATCAAGTAAAAAAAAACCCAGCTTTTCCTCCATTTTTTTGTCAACTGGCTTTTTTTTTGCCGAAAGTTTGAGTGTGAAATAGAACTGTGTCTCTCATCAAATGTGTTATTTTACAGCCCAGTTTTAAGGCAGTGAAATTAGGCTATGCCCCAGTTAGCACTAACAAGAGCAATACGTAAAAAAATTTAAAACACTCAGCGAATAAAGCCCTCCGATGTTGTTTTACAGGCACCGCCACGCAGACACACACCCCACGCGCGTGCGCGCCCCCACCCCACGCACGCACGCACGCACGCAACGCGCGCGCGCCACACACACAACACACACACACACACACACACACTAAAGTATCCCATCTCTTCGCCAGCAGTAAAGACATTGAAAAATAAAAATAATAAGAGTGCGTTTTTTTTTAATGACATTTCATATTTTCTGGCAAAGCCTCAAGTCCGAAGGGGCATTTGTTGTTTAGCCGGAAAACAATTGATCTCGCCTATACAACTTTTTTTTTTTTCTTTATTTTTTTTTATTATTTTTTTTTTAGCACGTAAAACAAAGAACACTCAAGCAAAGCCAGGTCCAAAATGCAATTTATTATTGACGACAGAGAGGAAAAATGCTAACCCTCCCGCCTACTCCTGACCACCATTGACACTAAATTCATTTGAGATTTTTTTTTTTTTCAAATTTGCCTTTTTTCCAAACAACTTTTAATCAAAATTTGTCATTTTCCAGTGGCTGCTGAGGTCACGGGGTCACGGAGGAGACGACAGCCTCACGATCCGTGACGTCAGGGCCGGGAAGCCTCTGCTGTTTTCTGGCGTTGCCGTGAGTCGCAGGGAGGAGGGGACCCTGGATGCAGAGCCGTCAGTGGACAATCACTGCTCCCCCCCACTCCTCATGGCCCGTGAGCTGACCGGGTCCAGGATGCATGGCAAAACATGGCCAAGGACAAATGACAACGCTGGTCCACTGGCCATGGCTAGCCTTCACCGAGAGACAGACGAGTGAGAAGACATCCAGCTCTCCTGGAGTTCCAGACCTTGACCTCCACTGATTAAAGTGACCCGCCAGGAACACGCTGACAGTGCCGCTGGATGTTGTCGTGGAAATCTTCAGGAGAGTCCCACCAGCCTCAGCTCCTCCTCTCGATACTTTTCAAACAGCATTTCCCATGTTGCTTTAACAGTTCTGTGTCCGGGGCAGCATTTTCCGGGTTACACACAAGAAAACATGTTGGAAAGGGAAGGAAGAGCAGCCGGAAGTTCTTCTGAGGGCAGTAAACTCCTGCTCGCTGTCACGATGGACAGGGAGTTAACCCAGCACCTTCTCACGGGAAAAGTTCAATACAGCATCTCCATCTTGTACAGTTCTGGGGTTTTCCAGGCAGAACGACCCCGGGTCACCGTGATCAATACATGGATACACTTTGGAAGGGGAAAAGAGAGCCGCCAGAGTCCTCCTCTAAGGGCCGGGACTCCAGCTCACTTTCAGCGATGGGCAAAAAAGTTACGGGTCTTTCGGCTCTCCGAGGTCAGACGTTTGCGGATTGTGGTTTTGGATTATGAAACGTGACTTTCTGCCCACGGCTCTGGTCCTTTTTTGAAAACCCTTTTGCTTGCAGACATTGGGTGTATTCCAACCTGGGTGGAACCCGGTTTGGGTGGACCGAGGGGCTCGGTGGCTGGGGCTTGCCCATTCGTGTGAGGCCCCTCCGCTCGATTTCCCCATTCTGTGAGCGTTCAGGGACGCCGGACAGCTGCAGTCTTTGGTGGTTTTCCGGGGGGAAGCAAAGGGTAACCGCCTCCGCTGTTCCCCGGGGAATGAGCACTGTGCGACCTTGAGGACACGTGGGGTCCCAACACCTCAGTGCCTGCGCCACGATTTCTGACTTTGCAGTTCGGGACGGGTGGGGGCTGTTCTCGTACGATTTGTTTTCTTAGAAAGACAGTTTGGAGTGGGGGTGGTTTCTGTGTGGGGGTGACCCCCTCTCTCTCTCCTCCGCTCTCTCCTCTCCTCCCCCGACATTTTTCTCACCCCAACAAAGGTCGCCCCCTGTGAACCAGGGATTCGAGACTTTACCCCCAACCCCACAGGATTGCCAGGAGATTGTCCTTTGGGGATGAAGGTGCAGAGTCCACAAGGCCAGGGGGGGTCAGAGACATAAAAAGGGGCCCCCTGGGGATTCGCGGGGCCCCTGGGGGTGGTACCCTTTTTGGAGACGGTGACTGACGTCATCTCGTCCTCTTCTTTTCCCCCTCAACATCTGGAGTCCTCACTCCCGCCTTACGCAACACCTCAACAATCAATCAGTAAAACACCCAACCATCACCACCACCCCTTTCAGCCCCGCCAAGTTTTGGGTTTAAATAAAGTTTCCCCAGCGCAGTCCCCATAGTCGTACCCCAAGAGGGGACGTATGTAGGGCGCACTGACAGACAGTACAAAAAAAAAACATCTATGTATGGGCACTGACAGACATTACATAGAAACATCTTGTATGGTACTGACGACATGTAAAATAAAACAACAGTATGGTACCTGATAGCATTACATAAAAACATCTATGTATTACACTGGGAGACATTACATAAAACACTAGTATGGTACACTTGACAAAAACATGTACACGAAACATCTGTGTATAGGCACTGACAGACATACAATAAAAATCGTAAAGCGCAGCTCTGTTGGGGTCAAAAAAAACACAGGTGCGTGCACGACCACAGAAACACATTTCTTGCATAAAACTGGCAGAAGGTGACACAGGGGGAAGGAAGGGCGCGGGGCATGTCAAAACCACCCCCACAAAACACACACAACACACACACACCCAACACACACCCCAACAACACACACCAACCACCACGCACCACGCAACGCACGCACGCACCCCACGCCCACGCACGCATGCACACCCCTCCCCCCCACTGCCACACCACACACACGCGCGCGTACACCCACACACTTGTGTGCGCAAGGACCACGCACGCACCAGAGGCAGCGCACCCTACACAACAGGTGTAAAAAAGCGCAAAAACACGCATACCTTACTAACGTCTTCAATACACACCCCCCGAACAGACCCGCGATTTTGAAAAAACAAGGGGTATAAAACAGGAAGGCCCCATTTTTCACGTCATAGGGGGGCTGAAACAGGGCAAAATTTAATAAAACAAAAAAAAGAATGAAAGGTAAGCTCTGGGGGGGGTAAAAACCCCAAACCTTTGTCACGGCAATAAAATCGTGATTTCATCAAGGGGGCGGCGTTATCAGTCGTTAAAAAGGAAAAAATACGAGCACTTTTAACCCGGAACAAGATTTGAAATTGGATTAAAAACAAAATGTGTGCAATTTGGAAAATGGGGACCGAATAACTCCAAATAAGAAATGCCTGCCTCATTTACACAGGAAGGAACCCCGAAATGTTTTATCATAATCATTTTTGGGTTTACAGATGATTTAAAGTATCTCTGCTAAGATCAAACTTTAAAAGTGAAGTTTAGAGAAATACAAAAACAAAAAAAATAAGTTTTTCCCCGTTTTTCCCGTTGCCCCCTACGGTTTTTTTTTTTTTTTTCTGAAAAACCTAAAGGTCAAAAACGCTCGTGTTTTGCTGATATTTTTTTTTCCACTTTGTTGGGCAAGTTTTTTATGAATCCTTTTAAAAATTTCTCATATTTTAGATTTTGGAAAAATAGTGTTTCAGTGGTTGTTACTCCAACCTTCCGATTTCAATTGGAATACCATACAAAAAACTTTTTTTTCCCCTTTTTTAAACATGGAAGAAAAACAAAATGATCGAATAATTTGTAAAAATACACATAACAAATAAAAAAAGGGCTTAAAAATTCCTGATATAAGGGTCGGACATGAAGGGGCTTTTAAGGGGGACAAAATGGATCAGAAAACGGCAACGGGCAAAGGTAAAATGCATTCGAAAGGTGAAACTTTTCAGATAGAATGTCCTTTAATGAGTTTTTTAACCATAAATAAAAACCCTTAACACATTAATAAAGGAACATGAAAGGGAGGTTACTTCTGGAAACCGGCCCAAAAAGTACTCCCCCTAAAGTTGATTCAGACTACATTTCGATGTTGATTCGGTGGGATTCCATTAAAAGTTTATAACAAGTAAAAACAGCTCTGAACCTTTAATAAAGGAGTATGCAAGGGGGTACTTCTGGGACCCCCCCAGAATACCCCCCCTAAGGTTGATTCAGACCCTTTTTTAAATTTGATTTTCTGGTAAAATCCATAAAATGATTTTAGAACAAGAAAAAACAACAACCATAAAAAAAAAACACTAAACAAAGGAAATACAAGGGGATACCTGGACCGGCCCCCAGAAACCCCCCGTAATTTTTTAAACCACATTTAAAATGTTGATTCGGTAAAGGGCCATGTATGAGTTTAGAACAAGTAAACAACAACCATGAACACAAAAAAAAAGGGAAAATATGAAAAGGGGGAACTTCGGGGACCGGCCCCAGAAGTACTCCCCGAAGGGTTTTCAGACCACATTTCAAGTTGATTCTGTAAATTTCCATGTAAGAGTTTAAAAAACAAGTAAACAACAACCAAAAAACACATAAACAAAAGGAAATAGCAAAGGGGATACTTCGGGACCGGCCCCCCAAAGTCTCCCCCTAAAGTTTGATTTAGACAAAATCAATGTTGATTCTGGTGGAATGTCCTTTTAATGAATTTTTTATGACCAAATAAACAAAAACCCCCCAAACACCTTAACGGAGATATGCCGGGGGGGGGGGGGGGGGGGGGGGGGGGGGGGGTGGGGGGGGGGGTAATTTTCGGGGACCGCCCAGAATGACCCCCGGGGGAGTACTTTTATGAAAACAGGGTGCCTTTTTTTTACCCGACCCAAAGTACCCTGGGAGTCCTCGGGCGCGGCCCCAAAACCCCCCGGGAGAAACTTCGGGGCGGGGAGTACTTTTGGGTTGTTTACAACAATAACAACAAAAAACCATGCAACACCACACAACACACCCACACACCCACACATGCACCACCAAAACACACACACAACACACACACACACACACACACACACACTGAACGGGTAACTCGGGTAACCTTGGGGGCCGTTTAAAAAGTCCATAATTAATACTTGGCTTTTGCACGGCATTGTGTACATATGAAAAGTCCAGTGTAAAAAACTACTGGGTTTCTTGGCACGGGCATGGTTACGTTTGAAAAAAAATGAATAAATTACTGGGTTTTTAGCAAGCAGTGTGTACACAATTGAAAGAGAAAACTACTGGCTTTTTGACACCTTGCACTTTGTTTCAAATGGGGGGGCAAAACCCCCAGCCGGGGGAAAAAACCTTTTCACGCCAGGTAAAAAAAAAATGCTGTAATCCCCCCAGCTTTTCACCCGGGGGTAGAAACACAAAAGGGAATACACTGACCGAACGCGGTGGGGACCCGGAGACGAGAGCGACCCCCCCCCCACCCCATCAAACCCTACACACGCCATGGAATTGCCGTGACAAACTTTCTTATTACACATTGACTAAAGGAAAGATTTTATAATTGAATAGATAATGTCAAAACAAAAAAAAAAAACAAAAAAAAAAAAAAAAAAAAAAGGAAAGGAAAAAAAAAAAAAAAAGGGGGGGGGGGGGGGGGGGGGGGACAAAAAAAAAAAAAAAAAAACAACCCCTAAAACATTTACCATTTATGTTGGAAACCCCCGGCGACATATTGGTCTTTCCTGTCATACACAGAACCGATGACATTTTCGTCATTTCTGTGAGAAAAAAAAAAAAAAAAAAAAATTTTTTTCGTTTTAAACAATTCATTTTCTGCGAAAAACCAACCATAAAAACACTTGTTGTTTTGTCAAAGAGGCTTTCCGAAAGCACCAGTCGTGTTTGTTAAAACAGCCCCCCCGACTAAAGGCCAAACCGATTAACAAGAAATGAGCCTCAGGACATTTTTTTTTTTTTTTTTTTTTTTTTTTTTTTTTTTTAAACAAAGCCTCCCTGAAAAGCCATGTCCATTTTTAAAAAAAAAAGCGCATGACATGTTGGTTCCCCCGTTTTTGCCAAAAAACAGCCCCTTGACATGTTGGTCATTTTTTCAAAAACCGCCCCTTTACTGTTTTTTCCCCTGTCTGTCAAGAGCCCCGTACAAAGGGGTTTTTTTAACATGGGTCTGTCAAGGGGAAAAAAAACAAACGCCAAAAACCAAAACCAATCCCCAAAAACATATTTTTTCACGTCGGCTTATCCTTTAGTTTTACTGTGGGGGTGTCCCCCGGTCCCCCAGCAAGGAGATGACCAGTGGTGGTATGGAAGTCCATATCCCTTTTACTCCCCACATCTGTAACAGAATCATTTTTAAAATGCTTTTAAATAAAACCACGTATCTCAAAACCACCAGAAAACAGCCCAATTTTGGCCAGCGTGCACACACACACAAATAAAAAATGAGGAAATTTTGGATAATTTTCAGCTTTTTTTTTTTACAACACATTCAAAAATACAGGAGCGTACAGATCGGGAAAAGAGGACAGTGCGCAAGACAAACGACCCAACAAACGGCATTTCTGTCAGTTTTTTCTTATAAAATTTCCCTTTAAAACTCTCATCAACCCGAAAGACCAAATATACAACCATGAAGGACAAAGAACTAAGGAAACCAAGGAAAAGGGCCAAATTTAAAACCCCTGTTTGTCATCATGTTTTATTTTTTCTAAGTTTGGCAATTAAAAAACAACGTGTCCCACGCCAATCGATTTCTTTAAAAAATCCCCCGGGTTCTTCCTAACCCCGTTGACGGGGTACTTTAAAACAAGAAAAAAAAAAAAGAAGAAATTCCAAAGGGAGTACTTTTTTCAAGAAGAAACATAAAAGTAAAACACCAAAATTCTAAAACGTTTCAGTCTTTTTTTCAAATACATCAGAAAAAAAGTTTTCCCCGCATCCTTCACCAGTAGGTTAAGAAAAAACTACTGAATACGAAACCCTAAGTAAACAACGCTTACCCTCCCCCTCCCCCCCCCTTCCCCCTCCTCTTCCCTCCCTTTTCCCCAGCAATTTTAAACAATTTTTTTCATACTTCCCAGTCAAGACCAAGAATTAAGTACATTATTTCCCCCCCAAAACAATACTGTCAAATTTTTTTTTTTTTTTCCCTTTTTTTTCCTTTTTTTTCCCCCCTTTTTTTTTTTCCCCTTTTCCCTTTCTTTTTTTTTTTTTTTCCCCATCCCCCCCCCCCCCCCCCCCCCCCCCCCCCTTTTCTTTTTTTTTTTTTTTTGCACACAAAATGGAAAAAAGGGATTGGGGAAAAGGTAGACCTTTAAAAACCGACTTCCCCAAACACAGCAAAGGGGGGCAACTGCCCCCCTGCGTTTTCTTTCATACTTTTTTTTTTCGCAAAAGTAATTTCGAGTACTTCGCATTTTGTAAATGCATTTTCATTTTTGAAAAACTCTGTCTGTTGTCTTCTGTTCTGTCCTCTAAAAAAAAAAAAATTTTTTTTTTTTTTTTTTTTAACACATTTTTTGGGGTCCTCTGCCAATGGGTACGGTTTTCCATGGTTCATTTTTAAGAATTTTTAGAGTCTTTCATTTCTGGGTGTTTTTAATCAATTTTTTCTGTTTTAAAACGGCACCTGGTTCTTATAGAAGCGCAAAGATCTTGCCTTGTTTTTAAAACCAATCTGTTCTTGTATAAGAAAGATGTTCAAATACCCTTTTCCGGGCAGAAAGTCCCCTATCTTTCGCTTTGTCCCATTCCGAAAAAAAATCAATCAAAGTTTAATTAAAGTCGGTCATAGTACGGTCTTTTTTGTCGGTTAGTGTGTATTCTAGGTCTGTCCAGAAAATGCTGAAGTGCCGACAATCATATAATTTTCTATTTAAATTTTCCTTTTTTTTTTGGGGCACAGAAGTTACATCCGCCAAATTATTCCCCCAATGTTGATCTTTTTCAAAATACTTTGGTTTTTTACAATTTTCCCAAAAAGGATTTTTCCCTTTTTCTTTATTTTTTCTTGACGATCCAGTTTATCTGGGGATTGTTTTTTCTGTTTCCCAACTTATCTAAACTAAAAAATTTCTATATCTTCTAAATAAATGGGAAGGTATACCCAAAAGGGGCCCTTTTTTCACAGTTTTATTAATAAAACAAAGACCCGTCGCGGCGATTGGTAAATATTTCTTTGGAATATGTTTTTTTTCTTTCTCTCGTAAATTTGTTTTTCTGTTTCCCCAAAAAAACCTTTTTTTCCCAAACAGTTTTATAGTGATTCCGATTTCTTTAAGACTCAGTGACTTCAAAATCCATCATTACTACCGGTTTTTCACCCCCAACTAAAAAAAAAAAATTGTTTTCCCCGCTCTTTATTTTTTAATGAATAAATTTTTTAAAATTTTCATTCTAAAAAAAATGAAAGGGACTGTTACTGATTTCTTTTTTGGAAATTTTTGTTTTAAGTAAAAAAATTTTCATGGCCCAGAAAACACTTACCAGAAAATAAAACTGATTTTTTTTAAAACTTTAAAATGAGAGATTCCATAGCAAAAACGCCCTTTATTTGTCAATTTCAAATTTAAATGCATTTTCCTTTTTTCCGCTTTTGTGTTTTTCGTGTATATTTTCTTAGTCCACGACAGTTTTTTTTTTTAAGGGCCGGACATGCATCTCAATGTCAGCCATACATTTACCACCCTTCTCTACTTACATGGGACATTTTCAGTTTTTTTTGGCATCGATTTTATCTTCATGGGGTATAGTAAACGGACAAATGCAATCGCTTCTATTCTCCACTCCACTCCCTTACTACTTTTATCAAAAATTTTTTTGCGGAACCACTCTGTTGAAAATTATGTATGTAAAATAAAACATAGCATAGAACAGGATTTTTTAAAAAAGGGAAAAATAACAAGGTTTTTCACTTTTAAAAAATAACCAAATTTTTGGATTAAAGAAAAGAAAGTTCTATGATTTTGATTTTAGATTTTCTTTACAAATCAGGACATTAACAACAGTACGGGGTGGTTCCTCCGAAAAAAACAGTTCTTCTTTGCAAAAATCTCACCTTTTGGGGGCCGATTACGTGTTTTTTTTTTTCCTCTATAAAATCAGCGACGGTCCCCAGAGATGGGCATAAAAAGGGGGGGGGGGGGGGGGGGGGGGGGGGGGGGGGGGGGGGGGGGGGGGGGGGGGGGGGGGGGGGGGGGGGGGGGGGGGGGGGGGGGGGGGGTGGGGGGGGGGGGGGGGGGGGGGGGGGGGGGGGGGGGCCCGTTTTTTTTTAAAAAGGTTTGTGTCGGGGGCCGAAAAATCTTAGCAAGCCCCTTTTCGAAAAACAGTCAAAAAGGTTTAAAACCCTTTTCCCTTTTGGTTCAGGCTTGTACTTCCATTTTTTTTCAAATTTTTAAAAAACACCCCTTTAATGACTACCAGCTTAAAGAGGTCCCCAGTTTTATAAAATCCACACCATGGCCTTCTGACACCTTTTTTCTTTTAGAATTTTTTCAAAAAACAATTTTGGGGAAAATGTGGGTTGTACTTTGTTTGAAAAAAATTTCTTTCCCAAAAAAAAAAGGTTGTTGGGAAAAGTAAAGTGGGTTTTTCCCAAATTTGGAAAAAAATTTTTCCAAAAACCAATTCACAAAAATTAAAAATTATAACAAATTCAATGAAGGCATTAATTGGAATCCGAAAATATACCCCTTTTATCGCCCACCCAACCCCAAACCCCCCAACCCCTTTTCGGGCTCCAACCCCCCAAAAAACCCAAAAACCCCACTCCACCAATATTTCAAACCCCCAAAACAAAGAAATATTTAAAAATAATAAAATATTATAAAAATTTTAAAAAGAAAAAAACCAACAACCGAATAATAACATTTAATTAAGAAATAAATGATAATATAATAAATTTTCCCCAAAAACAAAAAATGTGATTAAATTCAACAATCATGTTCGCTCTTTCTTCTCTATAAAGAACACATTTCAGTATAAAATATTGAACGTTTTACAAATTGAACAAAATCGATTTGGTAAAAAAAGGGAAACATTTTAAAAAAAAAAAAAAAAAAGAAAAGAAAAAAAAAAAAAATTTTGATCATTTTATCGAAATTCTATGGTTTTTTTTTTTTTTTGGATTTTTTTTTTTTTTTGGTGGTTTTTTTTTGTTTTTTTTTTTTTTTTTTCTTGCGCCTTTTTTTTTTTTTTTTAATTATTTTTTAAATTTTAAAAATTTAAAAAGTAGGGAAATCCAGGCCAGCCACACAAACCAAAAAACATCAAAAAAACAAAAAGGGAAAAAACTAAAAAAAAAATGACCATGAACGTTTTTGTGTTGTTTTTTTCCTTTTGAGATTTTTTTTTCTCTCTTTTGGCTTTCTTTGTGGTTTTTTTTGGGCAGTTAGGCAGCTTGAACAAAGGGTCTGTGTGTTGGGTTGGGCAATAAAAGAATCCCCCCTTCATCTTGAAGTCTGACCTTTTTTGCTCCCCCGTAAATGTGTATTTGTAATATAAGTTGTTTTTTTTTTTTTATAATTCGTTTTCAGCCTCAATTTTTGGCACATTGTGCCAAAAAGATTTTAAACTAATTTTTTTCAGACCATAAAAAATTTATTTTTCAACATTAAACATTCTCTTTTCTGTCCTAACATATATACTATATAAATATATAAATATATAATATATAAATTTTAATTTGTTGTTGTTTTTTAAAAATTTTGAAAAAAAAAAAAAAAAAAAAGTTTTTTATGAAATTTTTTCCGAATAGTGTCAGCTTTTCCCCCTTAAAAAACAATTACGCTCTTAGGTTTTCTGGTCATCTTTCACAGGTGGACGCCAATCTTTTCCTACATACGAATGCAAAGCAGACCCAAAATCTGCCCTGTGCAACTCGCTAAACTGCCCTCGTGCAATCGCTAATCTGTCCCCCGTGCAACTCGCTAGCCCCCTCCAGAAAAAAGTGACGTTCCCCCCGTCCTTCCATTGTTTTTCTGACCCACAGTTGGGCCCGATAGTGCCAGTGGTCACTTAGGTATGGTTAGATAAAGAGAAAAAAAAAACAAACCCCCTGGGGGCCCCCCCCCCCCCCCCCCCCCCCCCCTCCCCCCCCCCCCCCCCTACCTGTTAGCCCCTCTGAACCTCCCGGAAATTAAACACAGGAAACAAACACGCTAATCCCATCCACCGGCGAGATCGAAAAAAAACCATGTATTGTTGGAGAGTTCAACATTTTCGAGTTTGTTTTAAAAGGGGCAACATCTGGTGTTTCCTGGGTTTTTTTTGCTAACGTTTGGTAATTTTTTTTCTTGCGACAGAGTGGGTTTTCCATTGTCAACGACATTTCTGAGAACAGTGTAAATCCCGTGCAAGTGAAAAATCTTGGTGAAAAAAACTTTTTTTTTTTTTTTCGAGTTGGGTAAATGCAGTCACTATAAATTTGGAGGAATTTTGTCATCAAGCTTTGATCAAAGTTTTTTTTCCTTTTTGGACAGATCCTGACTTTTTTATCATAGTAAAAAAAAGGAATGTTTTTTGGTTTTCCTTTGAAAAAAATCTTTGTACTCACTTGTAAAAAAATTTTATTTTGATAAGTTGTATTTTGAGAGAGAGAGAGGAGAAGAGGGGGAGAGGAAGAGAGAAAAAAAGAAAGAAAAAAGAAAAGAAGAAAAAAAAAGAAAAAAAAAAAGAATATAAAAAACAGTAATTTTTCAGGCAAATTTTTCCCTATAGGCTTTTTTTTGGAATTTTTGTGCATTGGAAATGTTTTTTTTTTTTTAAACTTTTTTCTTGCGCTTTTTTTTTTTTTTTAAAATACATCTGAAAAGAAAAAAAAAGGAAATCCCCCTTTCAGTCACAAAAGTCTCAAAACATTCCTTAAGAAAAGCCCCGTAGTGAAACTAACCAGCCCATCACTGTTTGTGCTTGTTTGTTTGTCCCCTTTTATTTTTCAGAATGTTTGTTTCTCGGGGTTTTTGGGGGTTTTTTTTTTTTTTTTTTTTTTTTTTTTTTTTTTTTTTTGTGGGGGTTTGGGTTTTTTTTCCCCCGTGTGATTTCGGCAAACCCAAAAGGCGCTTGGGATTTTGTTTTGGCTGTTTGTGATAATTCACACCTTTCAAAAATGGGAAAAAAATTAAGGTTTTTTGTGATTTGTTATTTTTTTGCGATATAAAGTTGTAAAATTTTTTCTGTTTTTCCTTTTTTTTTTTTAAAGATTTTTGTTGCAAAACCTCAAACTTTTGGGGGCAACATTTTTCCTTTTTTAATTTTTTTTTTTTTTTTTTTTTTTTTTTTTTTTTTTTTTTTTTTTTTTAAGGGGGGGGGGGGGGGGGGGGGGGGGGTG
>JAMYXO010005681.1:0-15002 GCA_033310375.1 Conus canariensis
TACTAACTATTGTAATCCCTGCTCCGAACGTCCTTATTCTTTCTGCTAGCGTAGTTTTTTCATAAATCTTTTTTGTCTATGTTTTCTGATTTTTTTTTTTTGGGTTGCTATTTTTTCTCTGTTAAAAAACAAGTTGCTAACCGTTTGCCCTTTCTTCTTAAAATTTTCCTGTATTTTTCCCTGTATTTACCTTTTTTCTTGTCCAAAAAATTTTTTATCTCTGCATTCCCCTTTATTTTTTTTTCTTTTATTCCTTTTTAATTTAAAATTTCCAAAATTTTGTTTTTTTTTTCTTTTTTTATAGTTTTAAATAGATTAAAAAGGGGTCACGCAGGCATCTCAATACCCTGAGCATCGGACAATGGGGATCATAATTGTTTTAAAGCTTTTTCTTTTCAGGACTCCCCCCTTCTTTTGCCTGAATTTGAGAACCCCCAATTGTTTCTTCTTTAAAAAAACTCTCTCAATTTCTGTTATTGCTTCATTTTTTTGCCTAATCTGTAATAGAGGCGATTTCTTTTTCAATCGTGTTGGCAACGTCCCCCCCATTTTCTGTAAAAGTCTAACGCAAAAGACCTTAGATTTAAAAAGTTTACTTTCATCAGCACAGGAGCTTTGTTTAATTGTTTAGATTAAAAACCTAGGGGGGGTTTTGCATTGAAGTAAACTCTTAACGGTTTTTTATTTTTTAAAAACAAAGGCCCTCTTTTCAAATCGTGGTCGAGCAGGGCTGGCAGCCCCCGCCTATACTTCTTAAATAATTCAATTCGTTTTCGAAATGTTCTGACGCTGTCTAGGGATAAAGACCTATCCTAAAAGTTCTTGAGAGCCAAGGGTGAAAACCTAATTTAGGCGTTGGGAGTAAAAAAATGCTTCTTCAAGTTCATCTTCAATAAAGGGGGCTCGCTCTCTTTTTCTCTTTTCTTCAAAAGGACTATCGCGTCAAAACTTCGCCATATTTTATAATTTATTATTTTTTGTTTTATAAAAAATGAATCCTACGGCTTGCACACTTGACCATTCAGAAAGCGAAGGGGGGGCCCCAAATGGTAAAAAGGATAAGACGGATGTGCGCTTTTGTAAAAAAACCATCAACAATTGACCCAATGAAATTTTAAACAGAAGATTAGTGACCTGGGCCTGACGTGTTATAACCCCGGGCACTGCCAGGCTGTCATTAAAAATAGAATTGAGTGGGGGCGGTCCAATGTAGGGGTCGTTGGGGCTAACCTGGGCAGGGCCATCAAAAAAATAGGTTTTAATTAAACTGGAAGGTAGAGAAGTCTTCTAAATGGTACCCGGGGAAATTTTTTAATTTCTTTTTTGATTTGGGGTGCCTAGAACAAAAAGGGAAAAAAGACAAAATCTTTCAGGGGATCAAGCCCCAAAGGGCCTTAAACAGGCTTATGTGCAGTTGAAAAGGAAGACGGGGGAGACCAGGCAATAGCGCAGCTTTTAAAAACAGATTTTCATCCCTAATTTTGAACTTTTTTAAAAACCCCCCGCCATATTCCCCAAGGGCGCAAAGAGAAAAAAACTTACTTACAAATTGACATTCAATACAGCGGGTCTGTTATTTTATCGATGACCCAACAGTAGATACACTGTCAGTTACATCTCTCTTAATTTTGTGTTGTTTTCTAACCCGAACTAGCAGAATAATCTTAAACCCTATAAAAGTAGGGCGGGTTGTTTACTTTGAAAGAGTTTTTTTACCACAGTCTAGCGATTAAAAAACGCAAGGGGGCGTCTGGGAAAAAGAATAAGCAATTTTTTTTAAGGTCCCTAAAGGGGGTTCTCTTGCTATTTACAAACCCTCAGCTCCTTTTCAGGGAGAATCTGAGGTGTTTTACAACCCCAAAAAATTTAGCATTGTTTGCACAGTAGATGGCAAGCCTTTTCAGTTGTAATTTTCCCGGACTTTTTCCCGACCAACACTTTGATAAATAAGAAAGTTATTCGCCGGGGGCAGACAGACAAAGCCCAAAAAAAGCCCCCATCCTTTTTGGAAAAAAACTTCACCTTCACGAGAAAGATCGAAGATTTTTAACGACAAATATGGGCTATGGCTGGATTTTAGATTCCGAGACAACAGACTGCAAAAGGGGTAAAAGGGTAGGGGCAATGGATAACCCTACAGATTAATAAGGAAAGGGGGAGTGGCAGATACAATGCACGTTTTTGTGGTTTATGACGCCCCCCTGAACATTTAAGAAAATAACTGAAAAAAATAGCCCTATTAAAACAGATGGAAAGTTTGAACTTTTTGCCCAAAAACCCGCACTTTGCTTATTTGTGGGGGATTACTGGGTGTGGGGAAAACTGTGTTGTGCTTGATTTGTTACAAACGTCAAGGTTTCATTACGAGACATTGTTATATTCTGCAAACCAATTTAAACACAACAATCTTTCAAAAAAAAGGCAGTGTTTTGGACAGACGGAATAATTTTTAAATTGTTCCTACCCCACAAGCTAAGCACTGTTTTTAAAAAATTACTATAGGCTATTTGAGGAACTGAAACCTTTTATTATTGATGAGTTCAGCCGAACAAGAAATTTTAAAAAAAAAAAAAAGGACTCTGTTTTAAACTGGCCTTTAGCGGAAACATGCTTAGTTTCTTTTTGGCTCTTAACCAAAACAACATGCGTCTTAAAAAGACTTTAGATCGCATTAAAAAACAGTCATCTTATTCTATAAAGGACAGGGATATTTTTTTTAAAAATGTTTAAATGAAAATTTTAAAAATCAGGGACAAGGATGAACTAAAAAAAAAAAAGAGCAGCTAAAAAATCTAAGCACGTAAACTATGCTTACGGACTGAACCGCCAGTTCAATACTTTGCTTATTAAAAGATTGTTTTTTATAGATTGTTTATTATAGTTTTTTATTACAATTGTTTATAATAATTGTTTATTTAAAAAGAAATTTTCCCCGGGGCCTGAATCAAAAGCGGAGTTAGCCCTTTTAAATGCGTTGCAGTGGATAAAAGATCTAGCAGATAAACGGGCTTTGATCTAATAGGAGTGGCGGGAAATGTTTATGGATTTGAGTACACCGACGATGGCGTTTACAAAAAAATAAAATTGAAGAAAAAAAGACAGCAATATCCACCCTGGAAGAGATAAGAAATTAAGGGCAAACTTTTTTGGGCAAACACGAATACAAACTTCATAAACGAGAGAATGCCGGGGCGTTGCTTCCTGACATTAACTGGGATTTTAAAAGTTTGAACTACGAAGCCCCTATTTTTACTTTGATAAGAAAATACAATTTTAGAAAAGCTTTGAATAAAGGGAAAACCTTCTTATTACCTAGTCCCAGGATTACAACAGAAAAGCAGATTGAAATAACTAAGCAGGGCTCTGAATATTTGCTGCGGAGAAAGCAGTCCTTAGCTGAAGTGGGGGGTGACACCGTCGGCTTAGAATTTACACCAAAACTAGAATCACTGCCTAGAAAAATGACGATGCTTTTTCGCTTATTTATTACTCCAAGGGAGTCTGATCCTAGTTTGCCAGAGCATACGTTAATCAGAGGCGTACAAATAAAGTCTGAAAACTTGGACGGACCTCTTAGGCTTGTTATTGCTAATTACTAAAAACGGGGATGAAATAAAGACTTTTGTATCTTCGACAAAGTTACTGTTGATGGTTGACAATACTAAAACTAACAGTACTCGATTTTATTTTTATTAAGTATGTTGATTTTATTGGGTTTTACCTGTTGATGAAGTGCTGTCAGAAGGGTTAATAAGGAGATATGTACAAGATTAATCTTAATTAAAAATTAATCTTAATTAAAAATGGATGATCAGGCTCAAAAGTTTAGGTTAGAGCAAATAACTGAACTTCAAGAAGAAATAGAAAGTGACTTGAATAAGTATAGGGTTACTAGAAAGAAATATGCTAAAGTTTTAAATACTCTTTCTTATATAATCACCGGCTCATCAGCTGTAGCGAGCGTAAGTGCTGGGTCTAGCGTTGCTCTTTTAGCTACTGGGCCGGAGCGCCAGCCCTTTTAGCATTAGGGAGCCTTGGTTTGGGTTTAGGTGCTATGTCTATGATTGTGAGTGCTGTTTTAAAAAAAATTAAACGCCTAAACTACAAAAAAGCACACTGCCATTGTAGCCCTAGCATCAGACAAAACTTTGTTCATTTTAGACTGAGAATAAGCAAAGCATTGCAGGACGAAAACATTACAGCTGAAGAATTTGAGCGCCTTATGGCTGATGGTAGAGGATTACAGACGACAAAAAACTGAACTTCAAAAGGAGTGGAGAAAGACTTTTACTTCGCAACAGGTAGACACTGAGACAATCAAACAGAACATTGAAAAGCAAGCAAAACAATCAGTTAAACCCAAAAAATAGACTAAAAAAAAAGATTGTGAACTAAAATAAATAAATCATAAGTTTAACAAAAAAAAAATACTTTTTTTTTTAACTAACAGGCACTGTGTTTTGGCGGGACAACTTGCAACTCTTCGCGAACAAACGATCTTTTAGGGGCGGGCTTTTTAGACGTAGTAGCACCGCTAGAAGAAAGAGTCTCTCTTAAATAATACACGGGAGGGGTTGTTTTCATAATTCTTTCAACTTCATATACATCTACGCTCCATATTGGGTCTGTGGCTCTAATTCTAACATCGCCCTCTGCCTCTCCAGGCGCATACAAGTATCTTACTTTTAGTCCAAACGGCAAGAGTTTTTGATTACTTTGGATGTCTTCAGTAATGCTAATTTTTTTAATTTGATTGCGTTCACCGGTTTAAGACCCGTTGCTTTAAATTCTTCATTGTTCATGGGCGCGTAAGACCGCTGGCAATCTCCTAACCCATTTGTGTTGCGTGTTTTGTCCATAAGGTCTCTATGATATTGATAGGTAAACAGGCGCTCAGCTAGATTCTTATTAAAGTTTTTCTTACTAGAGCCTGGGACGATGGTTGCCGGAATCCCTTCTTAACTGTAACCCGATGTCTTAAAAACAGTTGGTTTACAGCTCCTTTAAACTCTTTCCCATCATCAACCTGAATCAACCTAGGATACTTTAATGGACCTCGCATGTATATTTGTTGTTAAAGCCACAGCCACAGCAGTTGAGCTTTTATCCGTTAAAGGCTCAGCATCTTTATACCTTGAAGCCATGTCAACAACCGTAAGAGCATACTTAAACTTTTTTCTTCTAACTTTGTCATGTGGAAGGTACAACAAGTCCATCTGGTGGGTTGTCATTAGGAACTGAGTTAACAAATCGAAGGCCTTATTATTCTTTTTGGGGCAGGCAGATATATTTGCCAGATCGCTTGTTTTGAAAGCCAGTCTTTCGCTTCTGATTCAGACACCCTAGCAGCTTTACTCAGTTTATCAATAGCAGCCTTTCCTTTCCAATACCCTCTAGGAGAATAATATATTTTGTACTTTGTATCGCCATAAGAGACTGTTTTTATTACATTTTTAACTATTGTTTTTAGATTGAATATGCAAGAAGAAAGATTGCTCCCATAGCAACCTATAATAAAGCCTATTTCTACCATTTTCCTGATCCTCAGATGGTTCATAAAAGTCAGACAAACTCTGGCGGTGACGATGTTAGAAACTTCTTTCCTGTCACTAAGTAATATTCATTCATTGCTTCATCAACGTCTGTAAATGTGTGCTTGCATGACCCTGTTCTCTTAACTTTTTATTAATAAAGTCTAAGTGAGCAATTCTCCTTTTCTCGTAAGCGTCTCTTGCCTTAGCTAAATCTTCCATTGCCTTGTTATGGGCGTTCTCTTCTTCATCAGACCGCAATTTACTAAACATATAATTGCTGCCAGAGGAAAGCCAACGCATTAACAATAGCTCCCCCACCATCAGAACTAATCCAGACATCTTTTTATAAATGAATGATATTTTTTAGAATGAATCTTTTTTAGAATGAACTTTTTTTTTTTATAAATCAATCTTTCTATGCATTAATCTTTAATGCATTAATCTTTCTATCCATTAATCTTTCTATGCATTGATGTTTTCTGGGATAATCCCCTGTGCAACAAGAAAGTTCTTTTGAAGCAATCCTGCAGTTATTACAGCTATAACCTTAACAACATCCTCAATGTCTAACCTTCCTAGATCGGCCGGCCTCATTTTAACATGTTTTTTGCTAACGTGCTATATCCTATACTAAGGCCGCTGATTACAGCAGAGTGGTAAATCGTATTAATAATCTTTTTTCGCTCATGTTTTTTATTAACTAAAAAAATAATTAAAAATAATCATAATATGAAAGACTGTCTATGTGCTTTTTAATCAGATAATCTTTTGTTGCCAGAGCTAAAAATAAGGTATGTAACTAGTTTCGGCGAATCTTCTATCTTTCCCCATGTTGGGCGGTTTTTATTCTTAACAAACATTTTGCTAGGGTTGAATAAACTATAACACCAACAATAGGCACTGCATAATTAACCAGCGTTAAACTCATGGTTTTATTTTTTTTATTGCTTTTAAAAAGGGTTTTAAAAATGGATTGCGACGAGCTATTAAAGTGTGAGGAGGCAGCAGACCTCTGTCATAAAGAAAGATTATACTCGCTGGCTGCATGTGGGAAAACCAGGCAGTATTTAGGCGTTGAACTAAGTATTGAACAGATTCAGCAATTGTCTACATCAGACGTTGAGAAGTATTACGCTAGGTACGAAAGCACAGCTAGGATCAAAAATGGTTAGATCGGTGGGACAGGACAATGATTAGTTTATATGCTAAGTTAGTAGGCAAGATAGCGCCGATTGATTCAGAAGAAGATTTAAAAATATGACTTAAACACAAGATCCGGTTTTAACCAAGTCCCTAGAATCTCTTGCATGTGACATGTATTATAGATTTGGGACGTTGCTATGTCCATTCATCATGGGATTAATTACTTTCAATTCATATTAATTTTAATAATATTAATTTTAATCAGACTAAAAAAAATGAGCGAGCAGGAGAAGATCCACAGGAGCCGAATGTCCAAGTGAGTGTCCCACAAGTGAATCCACAACTGAGTGTCCCACAAGTGAGTGTCCCACAAGTGAGTAGTGTTACTAAGTCTAAAAGTGCTGGCCGTGTTGAGGCTGGTCGTAAACTAGCTGAATGGAACAGACTGCAAAAAGCAAATCAAGCAGCAAAACAAAAATTATTAGATAGTAATACAACATAGCACCAGCGCCGCCGCCGCCACCACAACAACACAATCAAACTGTAAGATGTATTATTATGTACTGGGGAGTATTGTTGTTGGTGGAGGGCTTTTGGCATACAAGTGTCTAAAGCCATACTTAGCAACAAAGTTACAAACCCCCACAAAAACAGTAAAAGAAAAAGAACCAGCTTCTGCAAAAAAAAGTACAACCTCCTGCTGTAGACCCATTTTTAATAAATTAGTTTTTTTTTAATATGTTGTTAAGTACTGGTTAAGTACTGGTTAAGTCAGTTATAACAAGTTAAGTGTAAGTAAAGCGCAAGTTAAGTGCAAGTCATGTTAAGTACTAGTTAAGTACTAGTTAAGATCTTAAGTAAAGTACTAGTTAAGTACTAGTTAAGATCTTAAGTAAAGTACTAGTTAAGTATTAGTTAAGATCTTAATTTAAGTCAGCCAAGTTGGTTCTCCAGGGGCCTATAGCGTATGAAAGCTCGGGATTAAACGCAAGTTCGCTTGCTATTGTTAGAGTCTAGTGACTTCTTATTAACAGCAGTTGTGTTTACTTGATGAAGAGTAGAGCGCAGATTAACATTTGTGTGATAATATACTTTGCGTTCAAAGAGAGCCTGCTTGTAGTTATCGTGACTTATATATTTTTTTACAACTTCTTTACCTATGCCCTTTAGCTTTCTTCATTTCAGAAGTCTGGGTGGCAACGCTATACATCTTTGCCCGTAAAGCCAACATATTCTTGTAAAAATCGTCCCATTAAGTTCATCCTTCATCTTTCCAATCACTTTCTTGTTTCACAGTTGAATGTAAAGGGCTGTCTTTTGGATAGTCACATGTGTCGTACACCCATCAGCTCCTTTAGCCACCTCCGCCTCTAATCCTTATAGAAGTCTTCAGTGGGATGTCTAGAAATAAAACTATCGGTGTCTGTGTAAAGGACATTTGATTCTGGGTACAGCGGCTTAAAGTAGTCGTATAGAAATTCTAGCATTAATAACTTTGACAGCTCTAACACGGCAAACCCGATAAACACCGGCTTATCCAACTTGACTTTCTGTTTCTTCATCATAATGCCAACCAGGCTGTCACTAAACCGTCTAAAGTCTTGATAATTAGGTTTAGAGACCAGCTTAATTGCTTGTTTTTCTTTTGTAACTAATCTTACATCTTTACGATTGTGTACGTTCTCCATCGTCTTACCAAAACAGCTGTTGTTCATCAACTTAAAAAAGTCTTTTTCTGAAGCGTCAGTGGCCGCAGTCCTAAGATCGGTGTTCTTCATGATGTATGGTTTCATGAACTGTTCCTGATCAAAAGTAATTATTCTGTGAACGGCAGTAAGTTTTAGTCCGTGTCTTAAGTAAAACTGTAACAGCCGGTAATGACAAACATATTTAGTTTTGTTAAAGTAGGTTAGGCACGAGTTTTGGGCGGACTCTGCGGGGACTCATCTTTAATTTTTCTGCGGCTAAGGGGAGATCATTATGAAGGTCGTGCAATTCTGCAGGATAATCTAAGTCTACTTCTAAAGATTAATCCTATTGGATTATCGGGTGTAAGATTTGACAATAGTCCTACCACCCGATCAACGTCATGAGGTCCTACGGCCATTTTAATGTTTCTCAAGGCAGTGCCTGGCTCATGGCCCACCCATACAGATTGTTGGCATCTAAGTACATTAGATAGTTGGATGGTTTAGTTGGATTATAATCGTCTAAATACTTGTTGTTGGCTCTGCGGTAAGGATGACAGGCCATGCTAATGCCTCCTCTCAGCCCATCTTCAATCATCTGAAGTGTATCCAGATCAGATATTAAGTCAATCTCAATGTTTGTAGACTTCAAGAATGCATCCCAAGACAGCCCGGGGCAGAGATGTACTGTGATGTAATCTAGACCGTAGTGTTTCATGCAAGTAGCTCTGTAATTCTGAAACACATACCGCCAATAAACACACGTCGGCCATCAAGTATTGATCGTGATAATCGCCCATCGTTCGACAGTGTAATTCTGTCCAGGCTCTCTGCGCGTATTCATAGTCGGCGTCAGATATGCCTCCGCCTCTAAGACGGCTGTAAAAATCGTCTTTATGTGGCAGCGCCGGCTCGTTAAAACTTGTCCCACGAGTCCATGTATTCATAAGGGTAAACGCCTTTACGGACTAAAGATGAGTCGAAATATTGTTTAGTTATTGGACAGTCTTGTTAGAGATTCTGCTAACTTAACTTAAATCCCCATCAGATGCTGGGCAGATCATAGAAGGATAAACAGTCTACAGTAAAGGTCATGTACTTTTCTGATGACTGTGCAATACAGCTAACCTCTTACATTCAGAAGTTATTGCTTGCATGATAAAGTGAGAATCGTAGCCTCGTAGGTTATGAAAGAAGATTGGCAGTTTCCATTTTTCGGGTTAACCTTGAGTTGAAGATTACAGCTGTTGTGTGCCGCCCCTCTAAATTTGCCAGTAATGTGATCGTGGTTCTCTTACAGTGTCACCTAATAACTTGCATTTGCATATCCAGCAGTGGGTGGCTGATTCGTAGCGCCTTTGGTCTTCGGGAGCCATCTTAATGTCTGAAAGGTTAGCTGATTGGAAAATTGATTGCGAAGATGCTTCATGTGCTCCAAAAATCGATCGGCTGCGTTTGGGGCCCTGTAAATCTCCGGCTGTGTGTGTCCGCCATCGACCTAACAACAACAAAACGCATAAGAGCAGATCTGATGGCGGGATAAAAAGGTTGTTTTTTTGGTCTTGCTGAGGGCCGTAGTGCTGTGGCAAAATCGCTTCAAAGTCAGCATAGACTACGTATGGTCTCATCTGCAGTTTGTGTAATTCTTAAAACTAACTTTAGACCCTCGGCGGGGGGTAAGAAGTTCGGTTTTACAGTCTACAAAACTTTTACAATGCTTCTTATGGCGGGCAGCTGCTTCTATAGTTGGGGATTCTGACCAAACACCTTCTACAAAGCTCCTTTTTAGATTTATGCTTTGATGTATATTCTAACAGTCTGCTAATTGATCTGATTAATACATAGTGGCTCTTTAGGCCGTCTGCAAACAGTATCAAGTCTACATGTTTGTTAAGTGATTCACCTAAAGTGGGGGGCTTTGGGAGAGATCCTTAAGGGGACTAGATTGTTTACTGATCCCAGGTGTATACGCTTACGGTTATTGTTTTTGTTTTGCTCTTCAAAACTGGTCGATACTTTCTACACTTCACTGGAAAGTTTATGTTATTAAAGTTCAGCTCATGAAGATAAGGTCTTAAATAGATACTCTGTCTGGTGCTTTCCAACGTGATGTAAGTGCGCCAAAACGCACCACATGAAACACATATCGTCAGAATTTTTTATGTTTAGGATGCCCTTTTAACACTAACTCTTTGGAGGAGGGATGTAAGAATTTGCCGACTATAGGATAGAACTTTGTTTGTCTTTTAAACTGATTTCAATGACTTTTCCTTCAGACCAGCCAGAACCTCTTACTTGGCCCCCTCGCTTGCATGGTTAAACTGTGTAAGCATGTAATCACCCATTCAGAATTAAAAGTCGCAATAGCTGATTACTTCTTTCTGTCTAGTTGAAACCCAGACTAGTATACTACTATCATCGGGGGTTATATATTCAATCTGAATGGCCAACAACACTTTTACTGGCGGGACGATTCGAAGAGACTCTGGGATTTTAGAAATAGCATGTGTTACGCTTTCCTGAACGTTTGTGGGGTTATGATGTCCATATCTAGTTCGCTGAACATATTACTAATGGTTTGTTACTACCTTTCACAGTACGTTGTTGGGTAGTTTTTCAAACTTAGACTCACTTGTTGGGTTCATTTTTAACCACAATATTTACGTAAATTAAAAAAAATAAATGTAAGTAAAAGTAAGTAAACGCTCTTTTATTCTTCACCTAAGCGTTGCAATACTTCAAGACACCCTAATCTTACAAGAACGTCTGCTAATACTTTAGCTTTTTCTGAATCACTACAGTCAATGTTTAACTCTTTAATTGCTTCGTCAAATAGTTCACTATGATTTTTTATAAAATTGTTTACATCATTACAAACCCAGATTTACTAAAATCAATGTTTAACACTTTCATCGTTTCGTCAAATAGTTCATTACAATTTTCTATTAAAATCATTAGATCAGATTTCCACTGTGTTTGGCCGTCATTTTAAACCTAAAATTAAATAAATAAAAAAAATAATTGTAAATTCAGTGTTATTTATTACTCATAGTCTTTTACTAATCTTAAAAACTGTCCAGGTTTAAAGGTAACAGTTACTCCTTCAGGGTCATAGAAGCAGTCAAATCAAGATCTTCGGGAGCCATATTATCAAGTAAAATGGCAAACAACTTTATAACCGGTTGGGGCCAAGAATCTGGTATTTTACTGATGGAGTGCTTCACGCTTTCTCGCATATTTATGCGCTCAAACAGATCAGTAATTAATTCTTCAAACATATTCTTTATCTCTTCTTATTGGTTCCCCATCCATCTTCCACTCCAACTCCTCAATATAATTACTAAGCTCTCTAACTACTTCGGGCTTCATTTTTTAAACCAGATTAAAAAACACCAATTAAAAAAAATTAAGTAGGCCGTTCCTATTGTTTTGCGCAAGAATCAGAAGAGGAGAGAGACTAATAATATGCGGGCCTTAAATTGCTCATCTTTGGTTTTGCACGAAAACCCCCATTTTAAAATAACGAATACGTCAATTTTTGGAAATTTTTGCATGTTAATTTTTGATTGTAAGAAAGGTGTTAATTTTTGGCAAAAAGTAGCATGAGATGACGAGATTGTTTGTGGAAATGGGGGGGGGGTTTCGGGCAAAATAAGATGGTGGGTTAGTGCCGCATATTATTAGTCTCTCTTTCTTTTTGATTTGGATAAATATTTACAGTTTCTTGTCATAAATTTAGGATTTGGTAAATCTGAAATTAATGCACGTTTGTACGCTTTAAAACTATATATGGTAATGAGTTAGTGTGTCCACTGTGTAAGGAGTCTAAGGAGGACGAACTTCATTTTGTTCTAAATGTTCTGTTTGACTGTTCTTCGTGTTGAAATAATTTCCCAGCAAAATTCTATAGGAGTCCATGTTTATTTCGATTTTGTCTACTTATGGCATCGAAAGATGAGAGAATAGTACGAAATTAGCATTGTATATGCAGAAAGCCTTTCAGTGTTTGTTGGTGGGGAAAAGCGTGCTTGTAATGGACTATGATTCTGCTTGAAATTGCACAATGATACATGTTAAACATTATTACCGCCCCTGTTCATATGGGGCTTTGGCCTTATTGAATAAGTTGTCTGAATCTCTCTATCTCTCTCTCTCTCTCTCTCTCTCTCTCTCTCTCTCTCTCTCTCTCTCTCTCTCCTCTCTCTCTCTCTCTGTTCCTGTTACATCCTAGCATTTCATTTACATTTACAACCATTTTCATCGATAAATGTAATTGTCCACAAACTTGAAAAGGATGATGTCTCAATCTTTTGAATCTTTGATTCAAACCATCTTTGAAACTACAGACCAATCATTTTTGATTTTATCTACCCTTTCTGAAGTTCCCGAAAGGCACCTTAGACAAAATCTCCACTCGATCTAATAACTGAACAAAATCTCCTCTTTACATCTCATTAAACACGATGTCTTCATCCAAGCCAAGCTGATTTGGAGAGAATCATTCATTCAAAACTGTGTGAACAAGTATAATAAAGAGGTGATATTCAGACATTTATAGTGATCATTATTCACAGGACTAGGCTGGTTGACTTTGGTAAAGAATTTGGCATCGTTGACCACAATCACTTAAAGAAAAAACAAAAAAAAAACAAACAAAAAATTTGTACCATATGGTTTATCTAGATAATATTTTTAGACGGTTTTGTTGACTTTAGTAAAGCATTTGAATTATTGACCACAATCACCTAAGAGAAGAAAAAAAAAAACAACTTGTACTATATGGTTTGTCCAGATAATATTTTGGGACTCCCCCCCCCCCCCCCCCCTCCACTTATTAAACAGAAGACAACTAGTTTTTGCCATGCTTTTGAAACATGTTCTTTTCTTGTCACCAATTACGGTGTTCCTCAAGGGTTAGTCTGAAGTGTAATTTTGTTCTCTGTCCATATTAATTATCTCCCTTGAACTATTTCTTCCTAATGCAAACTTTTCGCCAATGATATGACTTTTTACAATGAAGAAAAAGTGCTAATTCAGTGTACAGCGACTCGCAAAAAAGACACCAAAATGGTTCTCGTTAAATGGTCAAAATTCAATATGTGGTCCTTAATCTCCTACAATCCATATTTTTGTGACAATCCAGAAACGTCAGAACATTAAAACCACATCGCCAGAATCGAAATTTCAAGACAAAGTTTTTATTCTTACAAACTATTGACCTCACTGTTGCTTATAATTCCTCTTGTTCTAATCATATTTCTGCTGTGTCTCGGAAGGGTTTCAAAAATATTTCATTTGAACCGAATTAAACATTTACTCGGATTAACATACTCAGACATTTATCCCTGCACGTATGTAATCTCATACTGATTACGCTTTAACATGCTGGGACTCGGCATTCAAAACTGCTGAAAACCTCTTGAATGCTCGGATTGACGTTCTCTAAAACTTGTACTTCTTAAATCTTCTGTGGCAGTCACTGAATAGGTAGAATTAATATTCTTCCATTCAGTCTGAAGTGTTTGTTTAAAAAGGTGTCTTTCTGTAAAAAAAAAAAAAAAAAAAAAAAAAAAAAAAAAAAAAAAAAAAATCCATGATGACTCTTTGTATTGAAATCCAATCCTGATAGGCCCCTTGTGGTCAGCTGGGTCATAAACTAAATGAAATGAATCTATAAAAGAGAAGACTCTTCGATCTTGTTATCTAAAGCCAAAACGTCAAGGAAACTTCTCGTAATGAATAAATGATACCACACCCGGGCCCAGAACATATCAAAAAAAACAAAAAAAAAAAAATTGTTCCACGGTATTAGGTGGGTAAGTAGGAAAGGGATTTTTGATACTTGAAAAGTTTTTTTTTCTTTTTTTTTTTTTCTAAGGGGTTTTGTCGTTCAAAACAGGGTTATTTGGAGAATTTTTACGGAAAAGCTGTGAATAACCCCTGTTTTTGTTTGCATTCATATTCTGATAAAAATTGGAAATTATTATGTGATCTTTTCTCCTCTCTCTTCTTTCTCTCTCTCTCTCTCTCTCTCTTCTCTCTCTTGTTTCAAGAATGCATAGAATTATTGGTAAATCCCTTGGGGTACGTACGTGTTTTTGGGGTGTGTGTTTTGTGTGTTTTTGGGGTGCGTGTGTGTTGTGTGTGGTGTGTGTGGTGTGTGTGTGTGTGGTCTTTGACTTGTAAGAGATGGGGTATGTGTGTGGGTGTTTTGGTTTTTCAGAATTAGGATGTCCCTCTCTCCGTTTTCTGTTTTGGGGTGTGTGTGTGTGTTGTTGTGTGTGTGTGTACGCGTGCGCGCGGCCAAAACGTGCGCGTGTTGTTTGTTTTGGATACCTTGTGGTTTCTCGTTTGTTTTTTTTTTGGCATGAGCATTCTGCCCCTTTGGGGGGTTTTTTTTTTTTCCCCCTTTCTTTTTCTTTTCACAGGGGTGGAAGGGAAGGAGGGAAAAAAAGGGAAGAGGCTTGTTGTATATTTTTTTCTGTGTTTTTTTTTCTTTTACAAAACAGGTTGGAAAGAAGCCGTCAGATTATCCATTTTTTTTCAATAAAAATTCCTATCTGCATTGTAACTGTATTCCCTTTCTTCTCTCTTCTTTTCTCTTCCCCCCCTCTCTCTCTCTCCTCTCTCCCTTTTT
>JAMYXO010005682.1:0-7500 GCA_033310375.1 Conus canariensis
GTAAAAATTTTGAATGTGGGTTTGGGTGTAGTGCAGCTCAGCATAACAATGTGTAAAATCAGTATGTGTGAGTGTGGGTTTAACAGGTGTATTAGTGCGCGGGCAATTCAGTCAAGACCAGAAGAGGGGTTTGATTTTTTGCGGGAGGAAAAAAAAGGGAAACTGACAACTCAATAACAAAGTGACATGAAACCAAGGGAAAAACTCTGGGAACCCAAAGAAATGAAAAAAAAACAACAAAACAAAAAAGAAAGATAATTCAGGACAATTTAGCTCTTTTCTTTCCTAAATTTTTTTTTTTTATTAGATATCCTGATTGACAATTTTGGTTCTGGCGAGTTGGAATAAGGCCCTTTTTTGGGGCAGTTAAGTATGGGAGAATAAGTTGTCGGTGGATGCGTTCATGAAAAACAAACAGGTAAGTATGGAAAATAGGTTGTCAGTGTGAGCAGTTCATACATAAAAAACAGGTAAGTATGAGACAATATAATGCATGTGAGCGTTCAGGGTATGGAAAACTGATGTGTAAAGGGTTTTTTTAAAGGGGCGTTTGGGTGAGTGTGGGTGTTTGTAGATCCTTTTATTTGAATGTCTTAAGAACAGCTGAAATACCTACTTTCCAACATTGGCCCTCTTTAAAAATGCCGCCAGACTCAGAAATAGATATTTTTAATTAATGATGCTCATGGAGGAAAACATCCCGGGTGGGGGGTGCTGTCGGTATGTGTCTGCTCAAACTGATGGGGGGACAGCACGAACAACACGCTGAACGGAATTTGACTTGTATTTTTTCCTGCATTTTCATCGCCGGGCCCTTTTCTTTTTTGGGCCTGACCTTGTCCAGCCCTGATGGCTGATTGGGAAGCCTGGCGCGCAAGCTGCAAGTAAAAGCTACCCCGGTTGAAATTACAGGTTTTTTTTTTTTCTTTCTTTTTTTTTTTTTTTTTAACCTCAAATAATGCAGTGCTTTCCGTGGGTAACATGCATGTGAGTGAATGCGTTTATTGGGGAGGGTGCCAAGGTTGGAAATAAAGTAATATTTTGGGTTATTGGGTGCATCGGCATCGGGAAAATGTATGTTTGAGCACCTTTACTTGCTTAACGAGATTTCCGTTGGGAAAAAAAGTAAAAATTTGTGTTTTGAGGTGTTTGGGGAAAATTTAAAAAAGACGGGTGTATGTGTTTAAAGTGTTTGACTTGTTGAAATAACTTTTAAAAAAAAAATCTTAAAAATGTAAAAGTAAAGCTATATTTTGGGCGGGAGTGTTAGTTAGAAAAAGATGTATTTCTGTGTGAGTTTGACCTGTTTTTAAAAACAAGTGTTGCTGAAATGTGTAATGTGAAGGTTGGGTAGACAAAAAAGTGCGTGTGGTATTTTTTTATGTGTATTTGTTACGTGCTGTCAATGAGAGCGGTTTTTTTTATGAAAAATTTGTTATAAAATTTCAACTTGTTTTTTCTTCTCTAAAAACATTTCCGGGCTGATTTGTTATCTATCAATAATTTTTAGAAATACGTTATAAGATGAAAAGTTGACATACTCAATATTTCATTGAACAAAAGCAAAAAAAAAAAATCCCACACAAAAGTTTTTTTTTTTTCTTATAATTTATCAAAAATTTTTTGTTTTTTTTCATGTTTATCTTTGTTTAAATGGAGATCAGTTGACTTTACTAAGACCAAGTTTTTTTGTATTTTGCACCTTAACGCCATGCATTCATTTTTTCTTTTTCTTTGGGTTGGTCTTTTTTTTTTTCTTTGTTTTTTTTGGGGTTTTCATTTTGTCAGCCAAAACCACTGCATTACTCTGCCTCCATTTCCCCCCTAACCCCTCCCCCAAACATCCTTTCCCCTTTTTCCCCCTTTGCACAGCCACTCCAGGGTCTCATGTCATGGTTCCAGCACCCGAACGGCACTAGAAGGGTAATCGGTCACCAAGGCCCCTCGCCACACAGATCACGCGTGTATGATGTTTTGTTGTTTTGTATTGTAGTGTTCGGGGTTTTACAGGCTTTGTATGTATGGAAAAAGTGATGTGGGGTGTTGTTTTTTCCGTCGAGTCGCAAGAACCACTTCAGCATCTTGAATTGAGGGGGGGTAGATGATTTGTGGGTACAAAGGGCTGACAGCTGAGCATGCAGGGAAAATGCGGTGACAGCTTGGACAGGGAATGTGGGAGACCCGCCCTGCTTGCTGGCACAGGGTTTTTCCTTGCCTGTCTGTTTTTTTGCTGCAGCTGTCCCCTTTCTTCACGAAATGGGGACCTTTGTGGGTGGAGTATCGCTATCTAGCTCGATCCTAGCGGTTTTTTTCCCATGTGTCTTGTATGGAAAAAAGGGGCTGTACTGGCCAGGGGCAAAGCCTTTTTGCACTGTAGTTTTTCATAGCAATAGTCGATGAGGGTGGTTCTCCCAGCAAAGAGAGCCCAATTCATTGATTTTGTGTTTCAGGGTGTCACTTGCGCTTTCAAGAGTGCTTAATTTAGTCGCATTCCGTCCACACAGTGAAGTACAAAATGGTGTCCTCAAACACTTAAAATTTTGGCTCGTTTTTGTTTTCCCCTGCCTCCCCCTTTTACCCACCCGAAACTCACACACACACCCCACGACCCCCTTTACCATTACCCCCTCTCCTTCCTCTCTTTTTCCCCCCCTTCTCACAATAATTTCCTTTGCAGCTTAAAATGGCGCCTTTTTTTTATGTGGTTTAATTTTACCTGTACTACTTTTTTTGATTCAGATAGAGAAAAATTTGAGAGAAAAAAAAATTAAAACAAATGAGGGGTTGGTGTACAGATGGCAACCCCTTTTTTTTCCTTTTTTTTAAAAAATCGAACTCTTTTTGATTTATTTTCTGTGTTTCTCCATAGCGTTGAGCAGGAAGTATCCCAGTCTGTCGCTGCCTAATTTCATTCCACAAACAGGGGGTGCGTCTGTTGAGGGGGGGGAGAAATAAGGGGTTTTCCATACAAACACTTAACCTTTTCCGTCTTTCATCCATTTTTTATTTTTATCCATCTCTGTATCTCATTTGATCTTTTAAAATAAAACTCGTATCTTCAGGGGTTTTAACAGAAATACTCTGGTACTAGAATACCTTTTTTTCACTTTTTTTCTCTCAAAGATCAAAGAGTTTTGTTATGCAGTTTTTTGACAGTACACTAAACTGGTTTAAAAAAAAGTATGTATCATGTAGGTTTTGTTTACTCAGGTAGGTGGGGAGGCAAGAGGTTAACCATCTGTTCTTCTTAGGTGGTGATGAAGATGTTGTTGGTGCAGTTTGTGTGGGTGCGTTTGTGGGGGTGTGTGTGTGTGTGTGTGTGTGTGTGTGTTGGTGTGGTGTTTTGTGTGCGAGTGCCAGTTCTTCCTCATATCTTGTCCCCTGAAAAATTTTTTATGTAGGGCATAATAAGAACACTTTTTAGATGCTTGAATTTTCAGTTAATCGTTACGACTGGGATAACAAATAAAACCCTTTAATCAAATGAACACAAAACCCTTTAATCTTTTGTGATTTTTTAAAGTTTTTTGTGGGTTTTTTCTATGCAGATTTTGTGTATTTTCTAAGGTTCACCTTTTCGTTTTAAATTTTGTAATTTTTTTATATGTACATAGACTTCACACTCCAAAGAGTATCCCCTTTTTTTCCCCTTTACCCTTCCCTTAATGCTCTTTTTCCCCCCCCCCCCCCCACTCCCCCCTCTACTGTGCCCCATTTCCCCCCCCCATTTTCAAACGTCCATTCCCCAAAAACCCATGACTCAAATTTGTTAACTTCCCTTCCCTTCTTCTTCCGAAACACCACTAAAACATTTTGACCTTTTATTGGCTTTTAGGGGGGGGGGGGGGGGGGGGGGGGGGGGGGGGGGGGGGGGGGGGGGGGGGGGGGGGGGGGGGGGGGGGGGCGGTCTATTTTGGGCTTGACACTTTTTTAAGAAAAAGGGCCAAGGCTGGGGACAGGACGGGGTCGCCCGGAACGTCCGTCCCAAATGTGCGGGAAGGCCACTGGGGTATGTTTTAGATTCCATAAAGGCGGGGAACCCCGCATCAAACGTCCCCAAAGTCTGTACAGTGAAATAATCAATTTACAATGTGATTGGCACGCGGATAAAAAAGTTTTTTGTTTCCCAAATATCCTTGGTTCAGTCCCCCCGCAGAAGCATTTGGGGAGGTAAGAGGAGGGTTTTTCAACAACATCTGTGTAAACTCCACCCACATTCCACTGTTTTGGGGTCAGACTTAAAGCGAAGGTTTCCCTGTGTGAATGCATGCTAAATGAAAAGAATAAACAAATCAAAAATAACAGAAAAACAAAAACCTTCCCCCCGGCCCCCCCCGGCCCTGTTCTCCTAATGAGGAACTTTTTAACATTTTTAAATTTTGATTAAATAGTTAGAAAAAAGATTGCCTTTTTTCTGGACAGGGGTTTTTAAATTGATGAAAAACATACAAGCTTTCAAATTTACAACTGGGGGTGTGCACATTAAGAAGCAACAACCCCTAAATGTTTAATTAAAAAAGCTTTTTTTCAGGAGGTTGCCCAAATTCTTGTTTCGGGTCTGATTCAGCTGCGCACCATTTCCTGTTTTTTCTCATGCGCCATAGAACTTTAAAGGAAATTTTCTGATCAGTTCATTTGGTCTCCAAAGGGAAGAAAAACTCAGCAGAGAAAAAACATTTTTTAAAGAAAAGTGCGATCCACATAAGGTTCGAACTCTATGTTTGCCAGGTATATTTACAGTGATTGTACACTGGCGTGTTTGGGGACTTTTTATTGTTTCCCACATCAAGCCCCCCCTTGTCCAAAAATTTAGGTTTGTTACATATTTTGAGGGGGAAGGGGGGAAGGGGGGTCATTTTTTTATTGCAATGGTGCTATTAATGAATATTTATTGGTGTGGCCTGTGGGGTTCCGTGTTTTGTACGCTCTCTTAAGGGCACTTCAGGGATAAGATCTGAAGAAAGAAACTCGATAAAAAATTCAGAAGCTTCTTTTTGTCAGTGTGTTTTCTTCTCTTACTTTTAATTTTGTTAATAGCCTTTTTCACATTACCCTATGACTAGTAAAATGTCGCTTTATATCATTTAAACCTTGTTGTATCCACTAATCTTTTGGTTTTAAAGTTTTATTGTATTTTATTGGTTGGAGGAAATTGTTGTGGCTTTGTTTGTTTGCTTTGAAGAAAGAAGAGCAAAACGTCTATAAAAAAATCTGGCCCTTTATATGAAATTTTCATTCGAATCCTGAAATGACCAGCATACGTAGGCACAAACAACACTTTATTGATTAACAAAATGGCAAATTACACGGGGGGACTTTTTCTGCTGTCACACATTATACGTTGTTTTTTTCCACATTCTTCCTCCCCTCCCTGACCCCCACATTCTCATTCCAAAAACAACAACACAAACCCCAAAAAACACACATGCTACCACACAACACACACACAAAACACACACAACAACACCCAACCCGCACCAAGCCCCCAGCAGGCGGGCAGGCGGGCAGGAAACACCCACACACCCACACCACACAAACACACACCACACCCATGCCACCCCCCCCACCCCCACACACCCCCGCCCCCAAACCCCCCCATAGGTCATAGGGAGATCATTTGTTTTCGCATGGAAGTGAGGTTTGTGTAAAGGGTGCATGTGTTAAGTTGGAAAAATTTCATACCTTTTTGAACTTTTTGAGTTTTAAGTTTATGGGTCCTGTTCATGACCGTGTTGAAATACAAAATAAAGCGTTTTTCAAATTTTGAAACTGTGTATGCGCTTGTTTTGGAAAAACAACCCAACCAAAACCGCATTTTGTGTGTCCAGGAAAGAAAGGTTTTAAAAATCAGTTTTTTTTTTGTGCATTTTTTGCGGGGTTTTTTTTTTTTTTTTTTTTTTTTTTTTGCTTTTCATTTTGATAAAATGGCTGGATCACAAAGTGTAACAGCTTGAAATAATTTTTTTTGATATAGAAATGGAAAATAATTATCAATATAAAATACAAATTTTGGGCAATAAGAGTTCCTTTTATGATAAAATGAAATAGTCATAGTTATTACCTTGCATAGGTGAATCACAAGCAAAGAAAACAATTTTTTTATATACTTTAAATCGTGTGTTTTTGGGTTTACCCTCCCCGGGGAACTTTTGTAATGTCAACATTCAAACATTATAGGATTTTTTTTACTCAAAACAATGAAGGGAAAGTTTAAAAAAAAAAAAAAAAAAAAGGGAGGACAAGCAATGAAAAATATTTTGGTAGCAATGACGGTAATAAAAAGTTAGCGAAACAGGTCATCATATGTACAGGATGGATCCCATGACAAAAAAGGGGTCAAATCATACTAGCTAAAAATTTTGGGTTTCTACTTTACTCGCCCATGACACTTAATTGTCAGGTACAGTATTTTATTGCCCTATAATCCATGTTTACAAAACAAAAACAAAAAAAAGAAGCACCAACAGTGTGAAAATTTTCCTACCTCTAAGTGTACAAGAAAAGTTTAAAGAAAAAGAAAGGGAATCAAATATGTAGTGTTAATAAAATTTTTCAGTTAATTTTGATGGATCAAAATGTCAAGGGGGGAAAAGGCGGGATTTTTTGCAGAAACAGATTCATCCCCACCTTACAAAATTCTGTCAATAATTCCTTTTACCGTCGCTCCTGTGACTCATTTTTTTTTTTCTTTCCTTCTTTAGGTCATCCGCTGTCTTTTTGCTGTTTGGGCCCCTGCCCGCCCACTTTTAGAAATCTTTGTCTTTTTTTTTTCTAGTTACAGTGTAAATGCCACTTTTGTTGATCTGGCTGCGTGGTAGTGAGATTCACACCACGTCCAACGGGTTTTAGCTATCCTCTGCAGTGACTATTTTGCCAAAAAGGGTTTTTAAAATCCCCCCCCCCCCCCCTTTGTTTTACATGCTTTTTAAAAATCATTCTTTATTTTAAAATTGGGGGTGAAAAATTAAGTTGAGAAGTATGCTGTCAACATGGCCTATTCTTCTCCTCAAAGATTTTAACAAACACTGTCATGTTAAGCGTTGAAGTATAGATTTTTCTGAATAGTTTTTATTTTTTTTTGCTGCTACTTTTTACAGATGGGGTCCCCCCCCCCCCCCCCCCCCTCCAACTGTGGGGTGCCAGCCCGAAAGGGCTTTTGTAATTGGCTGGGGTGCAGTCAAAATCAAACTGATAAAAAAATTGCGTGCACTTATGCTGAAGACGTTCACAACAAAAACAGGAGGGACCAAGGTTTTTTTATAACTGCAATGTGAATACTTAATACCTGGGTTTATCTTCGTGTTTAGGGGCAACTGGTTAGAAAGGTTTTCACTCCCCGGGTTTAAAAAAAAAAAAAAAGAAAAAAATGTTTTTTCATTGTAAGTCCCACAGAGGTGGATGAGCGTGACGCTATAAAGGTCCATTGTAGATAAAAACTTGTCGCCCTTGGCAACAGACAACGGGGCTTAGTTTGGGCCAAAGAAAGAGCACGGGATGATT
>JAMYXO010005682.1:12500-15000 GCA_033310375.1 Conus canariensis
GAGCATGGGCCCCAACAGCAGAAAGACAGCGGATGACCATAAAGAAAAGGGAAAAAAAAAAAAAAAAGATGAGTCACAAAGGGACGACAGGGAAAAGGAATTCTGCACGAATTTTTTGTAATTGGGGGACTGAAAATCTTTTTACTTGCAAAAATCCCGCCTTTCCGGCCCCCTTACATTTTATCCATCACAAAATTTTTAAATGAAAATTTATATCAACACTACATATTCGATCTCATTTCTTTTTTTTTTTTAAGCCTTTCTTTTACAAATTAGAGGGTTTTGGGAAAATTAAAACACTGTCTGGTGCTTCTTTTTGTTGTTTTTTTTGTTGTAAACATGGGTTAAAGGACAATTAAAAAAAAAAGTTAAACCGACAAAAATTTAAGTGTCATGGGACGAGTAAAAAAGAAACCCAAATTTTTAGCAAGTATGATTTTTACCTTTTTCGTCATGGCAAAAAACAAATCCTGTACATAACCCTCACTTCTTTCCCCTAACTTTAATCCCCACCGATTTATTGTTCCCCCAACATATTTTTCATTGCTTTGATCCCTCCACCCTTTTTTTTTTTTTTTTTTTAAACTTTCCCATTAAATTTCCCTTTGAAGTAAAAAAAAACCAAAACATGTTTTAATGTTGAAAATTTACCCAAAAATTTTCCCGGTTTAGGATACAACAAACACACACTGATATAATGTATATTTCAAGAAATTGTTTTTTATTTCTTGTGCATTCACCTATGCAAAAATAATAACTACTGACTATTTTTATTCATCCCAAAAAAAAAACTCTATTGGCCCTAAATGTATGTAAATATGATAATTATTTTTCCCCCTTTCATAAATCAAGAAAATTCATTTCAACTGCTGTAAACATCCCGTGACTCACAGCCATTTATCAAAGTGAAAAGCAAAAAAAAAAAAAAAAAAAAAAAAAAACCCCACAAAGACAAATGCACAAAACAACCTAAATTTTTTTACCCCTTTTCCCTTTTCCTGGTACACCCAAAAAGGGGCGGTTTTTTGGTTGGGTTTTTTTCCAAAACAAGCAGCATACAAAGGTTTCAAATTCTAAAACAAAAACTTTAGTTTGTATTCAACACGGCCCATGAACGGGACCCATCAATTTAAAACTACAGAAAGTTCTCAAAAAAAGAATTTTTTCCCAATTTAAAACAAAATTGGCAACCCCTTATACACAAACCTCACTTCCCTGCAACAACAAAATGATCATGCTATTGCACCATTCTTGTGGCCCCGGGAAAAGGGCCGGGGGGGATGTTTTGGGGGAAAATTAGGGGATAAAGGAAGGTGGGGGGGGAAGGGGGAGGTGGGTGTGTGTGTGTGTGTGGGGTGGGGGGAGTGTGTTTGTGTGTTCAAAGGCCCTGCCGCCTGCCTCCCGTGGGGTGCTTGCGTGCGTGTTTTGGGTGTTTGTGTTTGGGGTGTGGGGTTTTTTGTGTGTGTGTAGCATGTGTTTGTTTTGTTTGTGTTGGTTGTAAAGGGGAATGAGAATGGGGGGTCAGGGGGGGAAGGAAGACATGGGGAAAAAAACAAAAACATTTAAAATGTGTGACAGCAAAAATTCCCCACGTGAATTTTGCCTTTTTTTGTTAATCAATAAAGTTTTTTTTGTGCCTACTAAAATTTTCTGCAAACATTTTCCCAGCAATTACGAAGGAAAAAACAAACATACAAAAGGGGCCCAGATTTTGGGTCATAAAGAACGTTTTTGCCCCTTCTTCATCAAATGCAAACAAAACAAACACAACAAGTTCCTCACAAACTCAATAAAATACAAAAAATTTTACAAACCAAAAGATTTGGGGTAAAAAAAAGGGTTTTAAAAGGGATAAAAAGCAGACTTTTAAAATACTATTCATAGGGAAAAGGAGAAAGGCTTATTAACAACAAAAAAACAGAAAGAGAAGATAACACACTGACAGAAAGAATGCTTTTTGAACTATTTATCGAGTTTCTTTTTGTCAGCAATTCTTATCACCTGAAAACTAGACCTTAAAAAAGAGCTGTACAAAACACAGACACACAGACCCACCAATACAATATTCATTAATAGACCATTTGCAATCACCAAAAGATCTCCCCTTCCGCCCTTCCCCTCCAAAATATGGGAACACATACCTATATTGGGCAAGGGGAGGCTTTTATGTGGGAAAAACCGTAAAAAAGTTTACATCACAGCCGCTGTACAACTCCCTGTAAACTTTTCCTGGCAAACATAGAGCTTACGAAAACCCTTTTCTGGACTCCGCACTTGTCTTTAAAACATGTTTTCTCTCTGCGGGGTTTTTTTTCCTTTGGGAAACCCAAAAAAAACCCGATCAGAAAAAGCCCTTTAATGTTCATGGCGCAAAAGAAAAGGGAGGTAAATGGGGCCGCAGCTGATATCAAACCCAAAACAAGAATTGGTCAACCCTTTCCCCCAAAAATTTCAAAAAACAATTAAGCCATTTTAGGCTTGTTTCCCTTTTAAAAATGTG
>JAMYXO010005683.1:0-14998 GCA_033310375.1 Conus canariensis
CATCCCAAATACAACCCGAAGACAAAACCCCATTTGCTGCCCGACGGAACAGGTCAAGATTTCGCCGAGGACGGACACAATCGCCTGCTCCCCCACATACAAAAAATTTGGGGATGGACGAGGGGGAGAGGGGGCCCTTTTTGGGTGAGGGACCAATGCAACTGACCACACCCTTAAAGTCGTACCACGATGCAGCACCGGGAAAAAGTACGGGCCAACACCGCAGCAGGGAAGCCAAGCTATAGGCACCCGGGAAAAAACGCGGGACGGGCAGCCTTCGTCGAGGACACCGGGGTGCTCATCTAACGGGATGGCGAACGAGGAAGAAGAAGATAGTCCAACCCTTGCCCCAAGCATGTCAAAAAAAGAAAAACCCCCTGCACACGGGGGCCCGGGAGCACGCAACCTTCAACGCATCCATCTAGGGAAACAAACAGAAGGCAGCCGCAATCTGATTCCCGGGGAACCACACCCTAGAGAATCACCAAAAAGGGAAAATGCCAGAAGGGAAGGGAATGGTTACACCGAGAAAAATATGTCATATACATTTTTATGTACGTTTTCTCTAGCCGGGCTCTTTAGTCCCCCCTGACCCTTCCTTGCCCCCCTTTATTAACTAATCCAACACAACACCGTCACAACAAAAACAAAAGGCTGCAGTGGCTTTTTTGAAAAAATCCTGGGGAAGAGAGACCGATTGGTAACACAATCCCGAATCAGGGAGAAATTTAGTTCCCCTCGCAAAAAAACACGCCCGACTTTAAGGCCTATACTGAAGCCATTTTCCACGGACCTCCGTGTGAATCCAGCTGATATGACCGCCAGAAGTTCCCGCAAAACAAGGGGGGACTCAAAGTACAGGGGACCCAAGATAACTGAGGAAAAAGCATCCTTTCCTAATACTTTCTCTGGTACCACCGTTCTGTCCTTTGGGTCCGCAGAAACGCCAGAAACCAAGCGCCATGTTCACACGGGAAAGGCCATGGCACCGTTTATGAACTACGCTCTGACACCCCCGGGGTCCCTACCCCTAAACCCCAGGGCCGGGGCCGGGTCAAGCGACACGGGCAAATGGATCTCATGGAAAGGGGCCAGTCCGATCCATTCGACTTTTTTTTCCAAACTACGCAAAGCCAAAAATTTTCTTATCCACAAGATTAAACACCCAGCATCCTGCACACTTTCAGTCTTCCAGGAGCAAAATGAGGGCGAACCCGGGCCCCCCTAAAAACCCCTAACCCCCCCCCAAAACACAAAGCATAACCAAAGCCAATTCTCACTAGACTCCCTGTCCTAAACAACCCCCCACCCAAGGGTGACAAGCCACCTGGGGCGAGTTTTCTGAACCCTTTCCCTGTTACCCAAACAGAGAGATGTTAAAAGAAGGCATGTACACGGGGGTTCCGCTTCAGAAGACCCCCCCCCGATCCATAAAAGACAGAGGCAACAGAATGTGCGACTGCGCAAAACGTGGCAATTAAAATAAAAACCACATTTTTCACGCATAAAAAAAAGCACCCTGCCAGGGGCTCTTCAAGATTTTCCCAAACCTCGGTACAACCCCAAGGCCAAGTCTGGCAATAAAACACCTAGTTGAACTTGGGACCCATATTTCAGTTCAGACCTCAACACACAGGGCCAAACAGGGCCTTAGTGTAAAAAACCAAGTCCCCCCTTTTTGGAAACCCCTTTTAGTCTCTTCAAAGGTGAAATGGAATGGGTCAGAAACCAATGCCAATCCGAGTGAAAAAACCCCCTGTACCGAAAAAGCCCGGGGGGGATTCACCCCCCAGGACACCCAGATTATGAGTCCGGTGCCTCCGCTGACATTCCAACCCCCGGTTTTGGTGTGGGTGTCGTTGTGTTTGTGTTTTTTGGTGTGGTGTAATGTGATTTTTTGGGGTGTGGGGTGGGGTGGCGTGTTTTAAGGATGTGGTGGTTGGGGTTGGGGAATGGTGGTGGGGGTTGTGTACGTGGATGGTGGGTGTGTGTGGTGGTGGTGGGGCATGTGGGTTTAGGGGTTTTTGGGGGTGGGGGTTGTTATTGGGGGGGGGTGTTGTGGTTGAGGTGGGGGGTCTGTTTTTTGGGGTATGGAAGGGGTGGTAGGGGGTGTGTTGTTGGGGGGTGGGAGGGTGGGTGGGGGGGCTTTTTGGGTCGGGGTGAAAGGGGGGGGGTTGTTTTGGTGGGGAAAAGAAGAGGACTGAAACCTTAAAAAAAGAAAGACAAAACTGTGAATAAAAAGGCACAAGTACTGCGGGGTTTTGGGATAAAGCCTGGGAAAGAAGGCCCGGACCCGGGGGAAAAGGGCAAAACACTAAAAACCCGTAAAAAAAAAACACACAAACCCAGGAAAAAAAACCGTGATCTTGGACAAAAAGAACCCGGGAAAGAAGGTGCATTAATCCTAGGGAAAAAGAAACTAATACTTGAGAAAGAAACCCAAAATCCCGGAAAACAAAATCAGGAAAAAAACACTGAAGACTAAAGTTAGGAAGGGACACCCCCAAATTTAAAAAAAACGGCCTCACTGTGGAAAATATGGGGGCCTAGTTTTCCCGAAGAAAAGAACACAAACATCGGAATCAAGAAAACACTAAACCCCGAAAAAGAAGACTAGCATCTGAGAACAAAAGAAGTTTAGTACCGCAGAAAAGGGGATTTCAAACTTGTGAGTTAGAAAATATACCCCCTGTAAAAGACAACATTTGGAGGAAAGGCGATACTAAATTGGGAAAAGACCACCAACTCTACACAAAGGAAACACAAACTTATGACAGCACAATAACTATGAAAGAAAGGGACAGCCGGAAAAAGTGTAAAGAGAGAGGAAAACAACAAGCAAAAATAAAGAACAATCTCCCCATTTTTTTTTTGGTTGGCCGCACACCGTTCCTTCACGTACCGGCTTTTTTGGTCCGGGGCCCCTTTGTGTACAGCCTTGCCCCGTCAATAATAATAGTATCTTAGTTAAAACTTATTCCATCCAAAAAAAAATTGATTCATTCAATCACAAAACAATTATTTTTAAAAAACATTTTCAGTTGTGCTTTTTCCAAACCCTATATTTTGTTCACGCCATTATTATGGGGAACCGAAAAAATCTTGCTGTTTCTTAAAATTGGTGTTGGAGTGGGGGGGGGTGGTGGGGAGTGGGGGTGTGTTCCTTGTGCGGGTGTGGTGTGGAGGGGGTGTTTCCTTGGGTGTGGGTGGGTGGTTGTGTGGTTTTGTGTGGGTGGGTGTGTTGGGGTGGTGTGGGTTTTGTGTGTGTGTGTCCCCAAACCCGCTTTTTTCCTAACCCCCCTCCATGGGTGGGGGCTTTTAAAAAGGACGGGCGGCAGGGCGGGGATGCTATTGTGATGCTTGTGCGTTAAAGCCAATGGGCTTTCAGTATATTTAGGACGCACGAACGCTTATTCATCTTTCAAACGAGCTTGCTAAAAAAGTTACTTAAACATGTTTTTTGGTTAATACCCCTTACTATGAATAAAACCCCGAACTTTACTGCGATAATCCATGCGTACAGCTCAATATAAAACACATTTTCTTTTAACAAACACTCTCACATACTGAAATCAATGCCCTGTCATTGAAATTTACACAGCAATGACTAGATAAAACAAATAGCGTTTTAAATTTTTTTTTTCATCATATATTTTGCAGATTTGGAGAAAAATGCGCTGTGTTATTCTTCACATTTGCCGAAAACCTCAAGAATCGAAACTGACACAAGTTAAATGACACCCCCCCACCCCCCTTTCTGGGGAAAACAAGCTCCACATCAAATTACTAAAAAAAATCTCAAAACAAGACACAATTTTAGCAGGAGAAAACTGGTGTGCAGTTAAAAGCTCCTTTTAGGTGTAAAAACAAAAACCCCCTTATAAAATACCAATTCGAAAATTAACAGAGATGCAACGGGACGTACCGTCTTCATGCACAATCCAGAGTTCAGAAATTTTTTGGGTTGGGGGTTTCATGCCTCTTTATTTCTCAATGTTCAGTCATGAAAAACAAGTTTTTACCAATCTTGAATCCGTGCAGGGTTAAAGCCAATACGGGGGACATTATGGGGGTTTTTTTAAGGGCTTGGTAGTGAGAAGTTGAATCAGTTTTTCCAAATTCTTTGGTCCACCAGAAATTAAAACAAAACAACAAGCAAAAGAAAACAACGAGCAAAACAAAAAGAGAAAACAAAGAAAAAAGTCCTTTTTTTTAAATCCCTAAGGGCAGATCGCTACTATGTCATCCACGACACTTCCCTGACCTGACCAACTCTTAAAACTTTGGCACACCCAGGGCGAAGAGTGAAGGGAAAAACCAAATTTTATGAAAAAAGGGCCACAAGTTTTAACACGAATTGGAACATATTTTAAACTTTCTTATAAAAAAAAAATGTTTTATTTTTTGGGGGGGAAAATTAATACGTGCTTTAAAAACATGGACATTAAACAATTTTTTTGGGTGAAGAAATTTCGTCTACCCCACAAACGAAAGAATGTCTAGAGAGAGGGGGACTGGGTAAATTCCAAACATTTTTCAAAAACCCATTAAGACAAAAAAAATCTGAGTGTTTTAGCGGGTCACACCCCTGAAAAAAAAAAAGACAACGATAAAAGCCATGAGGGTCAAAAATACCCTTTCCCCTTTTAACAATTTTTATTGTCGAAACATATGCGATGTTCCAAGTACCTCTTAATTGGGGAACAAAATGAAAATGAACGTTTTTGCTACTATTGGGGCTTCGAATTAACACTTTAACAAAGTATGGGGCACCTTCTTTTGGCCGATCCTGATGGGTCTGGGGAACTGCACTGCTTCCTGTTTGATCCTGCCACTAAAAAAACTGGTTGAAATACTTTCGAAGAAAAAATTTAACTAAACATCAAAAAAGAAGAAATTTTAAAACCCATAAAAGGATGCTTAAACCTAAAAGGAAATGACGTACAATGACTAATTCTGTAAGAAAGAAAAAGTTAAACCTTTTGAAAAAACTTCCAATCATATAATCTCAAAATCACTGAATTGGCGAAAGAGGAACAAAACCATGAAAGTACGCGAAAACCCCTTTTAAGAGAAACCGTAGAACTCTGTGAAAAAGGAATCTTAAAAACCCCAGAGAAGAACAAAACAGAGGACAAGGACACTGAATGCATAGAAAGGGAAACACTAAGTCAACACAAAAAGACCAGGCCCTTTGTAAAGAGGGCATTAACCTATGCAAAAAAAGGCATTCTACCTGTGAAAGGAAACGACCAGGAAAAAAAGTGACAGAAAATCAAAAAACAACAAAAGCCCAAAGAAAGAAAACAAAACAAAGGGGGCATTAACAACCCGAAAATTGGGCATAAAACCATTACGAAAGGAAGAGCATAAACTTAAAAACACACCAAAGAAAGAACATACATGAATCTATAAAGGAAAAACACGGCCCATATAAAAAAAGAGACGCTAGCCCATGGAAGGAGAAACACACCCCTGCAAAAAAGAGGACGAAACCCCTAGAAAGGAGGGACATACCCTGTGAAAGAAGACTCCAAACCCCCATGAAAGGGAAAGAACAAGCCCAAAAGAAGAGGGGAACACTGTCCTGTACAGAAAGCCAACTCCAAAAAAAAAGGAGAGAACAAGAAAAAACCTAGCCTCTGGAAAGAAGGGGAAGAAAAAAACCTTTTAAAAAAAGGAGAGAATAGCCCTTGTGGAAAAAAGGGAGCAACCCCCTTTTTACAGGACACAACACAGCCCCTGGAAGAAGAGGGCCAAACCCCTTGAAAGGGAAAACACAAGCTCCTATAAAGAAAAGAACACAGCTCGGGGGAAAGAAAACCCAAACCTTTTATAAAAAGTGGTGGTGGGGTTTGTGGTGGGGTTGGTGTGGGTGGGGGTGGTGGGGGGGTGTAAAATGTGGTGGGCGGGGGTGGTGGGGGTTTTTGTGGGTTTGGGTGGGTTGTGGTATGGTGGGTGGGGGTTGGTAGTGTTGGTGTTGGGGGGTAGTGATGTTGGTGGGGTTTGGGTTGGGGGTGTGGGGGGGTGGTGGGGTGGGTCGGGGTAGAGTGGGGGGCCCGGGGGCCCATTTGGCCGGGGATGGGGAGGGTCAAAAGTCAGTCGGGGTTGGGGGGCAATCGGCCCGGCTGGCTTTGGCCTAAGGGCCAGCCTAGGCGTGGCAGGGGTAGGGGGGTTAGGGGGGGTTGGGTTTGGAAGGGTCGCCTTCCTTGGCCACCTAGCCGAGCCGTTTGGTGGGCTGGCCTGGGACTGTAGGCGTGACAAGAGCAGTAAAACCTTTTGCTCAAATGACCATTTTCCCAACACATGAAAAATTACCCCCAGCGGCCGAGACCGACCCACGCATACCTCCAACCCAATGACAACAGAAAAAGCAACCCCCCGGGACCATTAAAAAAGGGCAGCTTCTCCACCAGAAGAGCCTGAAACACAAAACCCAGTCTTGAGGAACATGAAGCAAACCTATCCCGGAAAAAGGTCCCCCCCCTTGGGAAAAGGCAGTTTTTTCCAACAGTCTTCACCGCATTTCCCGGTGCAAAGAAGGAATACGTCAGACACCCAAAAGGGAAAGGCCCGGGCCATGGAGTATTCTGAAACCTTTTACCCCCAGGAAGACGGCCCCATCCTTCACAGGGGTTTTCCGCCAAAAAAGAAAACGGGGATTGTGGCTGTTTCCTCCGATACAAAGCCGAGAGAAGAAAATTGCAACCCCAACGGAAAAAAACCCACCTTTTTCCGAGCTGAGCGAGAAGCCCTCGTGGGGCAGCCACAACAGCTTGCAGAACTCCAAAAGAACAAAAGGGCAGGTGGTGGTGTTCTTGACGCTCCTCCTGCTCCAAGCCCTCAAGAAAACCCCCCCCTGCAAAGAACAGAACCACCACTTCAGCCCTTGTTGCCCTATGCCAGATGGGAAATGGTGATACAATGGTTAACAGCACATGAGATCAGGGCAACGAAAAAAAAAAGGACATTCTGGCAAAAGCGGTGCACAGAAGGACAGCCAACAACCTGGTTCATACGATGAAATTTTAGGCACTCCAAGGCACAGCAAGGAAAAAAATGGCGCCTCCTGCACCCCAAATAAAACCCAAAACACATCCATTTTTGCGACACGAAACGGGTCAAATCTTCCCCTAGGGGGGACCAACGCCCCCACCAAATGCACACAAAATTTGGCATGGACAGAGTGGAGGGGTGCCCTTGGGGGGAGGGACCAATCAACTGACCCATCCTTCAGTCGGGTACCACATGCAGCACCAGGAAAAAGTAGGGCCCCAACAAAAAACAGCAGGGGAACCCAAAGCTTAGGCACCCTGGAGAAACTGGGGAGGCACCTTCCGGGGACACCGGGCTGCTCTCTAACGGATGGGAACAGGAAGAGAAGATATGTCCAACCTTTTGCCCCAGCATGCATAAAAAGATAAACACCCCCCTGCACAATGGTCCAGGATCACAGCAACCCCTTTCACTGATCCATCTATGGAACACAACAGAAGGCACCCACAACTCTGACCCCGGGGAACCACCCCCCTGACGATAAAATCACCAAACAAAAATGCGCAAATGAATGGCAAGGGGTTAACCCCAGAGCAAATATGTCATAAACTTATGGAAATTTCTCTACCAGGCTTTTTTAGTACCCCTGCCCCTTCCTCTCCCCCCACTTACTTAACAAATCCAAACACAACACCATCACAAAAAGAACAAAAGGCTGCGGGGTTGTGAAAAAATCCGGTGGAAGGGGGACCCGTTGGTAAACCCCGAAAGCGAATCAGGGCAAATTTAGAACCCGGGGGGGGGGGCCGACTTTAAGCCTATAGAAGCCAGTTCCAGGGGACCCCATTGAACTCACGTGAATGAGCCATGACAATTCCTGCAAAACAAGGGGTACCGGAAAAGACCAGGGGACCCAAATACCTGCAGGAAATGCATGCCTTTCCTGAAGTACTCCTGGGCCCACCGTTTTTTTGACCTTTGGCCGCAGACAAAGCACAGAAAACCAGAGCCCGGTCACACAGAAGGGCCAGTGGGCACTCGCTCTATGAAATACGCCTGACCCTCCAGGGTTCCCACACCCTGATAAACCCACCCAGGGCCGTCAAAACGATCCACCGCAAAATGGGCCATGGTAAGGCCAGTCCCCACCATTAATGTTTTTTTAAAACCAAGCCAATTTCTTATCCACACAGAAGTTCAACACCACAGCATCCTGCCCACTTCAGTCTTGCCAGGAGCAAAAGATGCGCGGAACGGGCCCTCCCCAAACCCCTAACAAACCCCGCCCCCCAAAAACACAAAGCCAACCAAAGCCCCATTCGCACTAGACCCCCTGTCCTAACAACCCACCACCCAAGGGACAACCCCACCTGGGTCGAAGTTTCTGAAGCCCTTCTGCGTATCCCACAGAAGATGTAGTCAAAAAGGGGATGACACTGGGGGGTTCCTTTTACAGAAGCCCCCCACCGATCCTGACAGACTGTGAGGGGAACAGAATGTCAGATCTGCGCAAAACGGGCAAATTTTAAAATGAAAACCACACCTTCACCATCAAAAAGAAAGCCCACCCAGGAGGCCTTTAAAACTTCCCACAACCCCGGTTCAAAACCAAAGGCCAAGTTTTTTGGACAAAAAACACCCCCATCTGAAGTTGGAAAAACGAAATTTCAGTTTAGACCTCAACACACACGGGCCAAACGGCCCCCTTATGTAAAATACCAGAGTCCCCCTCGTGAACCCAGTTTACTCATTCAAAGGACTGAAATGGACAGGGGTCAGAAAAAATGCCAACTCCGAGGAAAAATCCCCCTGCCGAAACGGCCCCGGAGATTTTAACCCCCCCAGGATCACCCAATTATGAGCCGGTCTCTACCGCTGACTATTCCAACCCCGGTATGGTGGGTGTTCGTTGTGTGTTTTTTGGTGTGGTTGGTGTAATGTGATGTTTTGGTGGTGTGGGGTGGGTGGCGTGTTTTATAGGGTGTGGTGTGTTGGGGGGTTTGGGATGGTGGGGGGGGGTTGGGTTTTCTGTGATGGGGGTGTGTGGTTTTGTGTGTGTTGGGGCTTGTGTGGGAACTTGTTGTGGTGTGGGGGGTGTTATTGTGTGGGTTGTTTTTGTGTGGGTGTGGTTTTTTGTGGTGTAGTGGAAGTGTGGTATGAGGTTGTGGTGGGGTGAGGGTGGGTGGGGGGTGGTGTTGGGTGGGGTGTAAGGGGGTGGGTTTTTTTTGTGGGGGGGGAAAAGAAAGGGCATGAACCCTTTAAAAAAGAAAAAGCCCAAACACTGTGGAATAAAGAAGGCACTAAGTACCGGACTTTTGGGCATAAACCCGGGGGAAAAGAACAGGGACCCTGGAAAGGACAAAACCAAAGCCTGGAAAAAGAAAAAAAAAACCCCCAGGAAAAAAGCCGTATTTAGGCAATAAAACCCCGGGAAAAGAAGGTGGCACTTAATCCTAGGGAAAGAAGAAGACATAATACTCTGGAAAAAAAACCCAAATCCGGAAAACAAAAGAGAAAAAAAATCACTGGATAGAATTGGACAGGTACCCCAAAAAAAAAAGACAGCATCCTGGGAAAAAGGGGACACTAGTTCCTAAAAAAAAACACAAACATCTGTGAATCAAGAAAACACTTAAAACCCCGAATAAGAAGATTGATTGAGAACAAAGAAAAATTCTAGTACCGCGAAAGGGATTTCAAAATTTTGGGGGTGTAAAACATACCCCCTGTAAAAGACAAATTTTTTGAGGAAAGGCATACTAAACTCTGGGAAAGAAGCCACAAACTCACACAAGGAAACACTAAACTCATACAGCACACATAACTATGAAAAAAGGGACACTACACTGGAAGAAGTGTAAAACAGGAGAACAACAACAAAAAATCAAGAACAATACCCCCATTTTTTTGTGGTTGGCCGATTCACCCAGTTCCTTCCGGACCGGACCCGTTTTCGTGCCCGTTGATGAGCAGTCCTTGCCCCTGCAATACAAACAGTACTTCAGTTAAGATCTTATTCCATTGCAAACAAAACTTTTTTCAATCATCAAAACTAATTGTTTAAGAAAAAATTTTTAGTTGTGCTTTTTCCATCCAAAATATATTTTGTTTCAAACCCCTGTATTATGGGGGGAAACCCAGAAAATCTTGCTGTTGTCTTCAATGTTTGGGGGGTGGGGGGTGTGTGTGTGTGTGTGTGGGGGGGGGGGGGGGTTTGTCCTGTGGGTGTGTGTGGGTGGTGGCCTTTGTGGGTGTTTTGTGTGTGTGTGTGTGGGTTGTGTGTTGTGTGTGGGGTTTTGTTTGTGGATGGGGTGTGTCGTCCTGTGTGTGTCCGCATACACCCGTCCCATATGCACACCTTGCGTGAGGGCGTAAAGGACTGCAGGGTTGCTTGGAGTATTTGTGAGCTTTTGCAGTTAAAGCCAATGGGGGTTCAAGTAAAATTTTTTGCACCACGAACGCTATTCTTTTATTCCAAACTGAGCTTTGCTAAAAAAATCTACGTTCAAACCTAGGTTTGGGGATAATTACACACTTAAGTATGAAAACCACAGAACATTACTGCGAACATCCATGCTACGCTCATATATAAATACACATTTTCATTTAACAAAACCACCCCACATACGTCAATGCCCTGATCAAGTAATTTTTCACCAGCAATCTCAGAAAAAAAATGAGCTGCTTCAATTCTTTTTCATCAAAATTTTCAGTTTGGGGGTAAAATTTCCTGGTTATTTTCCAGCCCCCGAAAACCTTCCCGAACAACGAAGACTGACACCATGTTAAATGACACACCCCTCCCCCACCCTTCTAGGAAAACAAGCTCCACATCAAATTACTAACAGAATCTCAAAACAAATCACACATATTACGGGGAGAAAACTGGGGTGCTTTTTCAGCTCCTTTTGGTGATGAAAACAGACCCCCTTTACATACTACCAATCAAAAATTAAACAAGATGCTAGCTGGTCGTACCAGCTCTTCATGCACTATTCCAGAGTTCAAAAACTTTTTTTGGTTGTTGTCAGTGCTTTTCTTTTTTTTCTCAATTTCAGTCAAAAAATTTATACGGAGTTTTTTTTTTACCAAATCTGTGAATCCCTGTGCATGTTAAAGCCAATAGTGGAATGTAGGGTGGTTTTAAGGGCTTGAGTGAGAAGTATAATCAGTTTTTCCAAAACCTTTTCCCCCCAGAAATTAAAAAAACAACAACAAAAGAAACACAACGGCAAAACAAAAAAGAGAAAAACAAAAAAATACGCCCATTTTTTTAAAACCCCTCTAGGGCAGATCGTACTTTTATCCACGACATTTTCCCCATACCTGACCAACTCTTAAAAAATTTTGGCCAGCCCAGACGAAGATTGAAGGGAAACCCAAACGTTATGAGAAAAGGGCCACAATTTAACATCGAATTGTGAACGATTTTTAAAATTTTTTTAAAAAAAAAAAAGTTTTTATTTTTCGGGGAAAAAACTGAATACGTGCTTTAAAAAATGGAAGTTAAACAATATTTTTGTCAAAAAATTTCGTCTACCACACAAACGAAAGAATGTTAGAGAGAGCGGGGATCTGGGGAATTCCAAAATTCTTTCTAAAAACCCCATTAAACAAAAAAATTGAGGGCTTACTGCGGGATGCCACCCCAAAAACAAAAAAGGACAACGTCAATCCCGGTGGTCATAAATACCCTTACCCTTTTAACAATCTTTATTGTCAAAAAACAGTATAGATGTTCCAAGTCCCTATTTAAATTTGGGGAACAAAATGAAAATGTAACAGTTCTGCTACAAATATGACATTCGAATTAACTACTTTAAAAAGTAGTGGGGCACCTTCTCCTGGCCCTGCGACCTGATGGCGTGGGGCAGGACGCACTGTTCCTGTTTGATCCTGCCAAAAAAAACTGTGTTGAAAACTTTCGAAGAAAAAATTCTAATAAAATCAAAAAGAAGACAAACACCATAAAAGGGGGCATTAAAAACCCAAAAGGAGAAGCGACTACAAAGCGTAATTCTTAAGAAAAAAAATGTTAAACCGTGAAAGAAACTTCCAACATTAACTCAAAATCACTGAATTGTTGGAAAGAGGATACAAAACCGAATACGCGAACCCTATATAAAAAGAAACACTAAACTCTGTGAAAAAGGTAATAAAACCCCAGATAAGAACAATACAGAGGGCAAAAGGACACTGAATGCGTAGAAAGAGAAACCCCAAGTCATCCAAAAAAGACATAGGCCCCCTTTTTAAGGGACATTAAACTCTACAAGAAAGGCTTTTACCTGTGAAAGGACAACAGACCCCTGGAAAAGAAAATACAAAACCCAATAAAAGCAAAGTAATGAAAAAACAAACACAAAAGGGGCATTAAAAAGCCCAAATTTGGGTAAAAATCCATGAAAAAGAGCATAAACTTAAACACTACACACAAAAATAACCCGTACACTGAATCTATAAAAGGAGAAAACACGACCCATATAAAAAAAGGGACCTAGCCCATGGAAGGAGATAAAACAGCCCCCGCAAAAAAGAGGGCGCTAACCCCTATGAAAGGAGTGAAAAACAGTCCGTGAAAGAAAACCCCCAAACCCCTATAAAGGAATGAACACTAGCCCAAAGAAGAGGGGGAAAACACTGCTCCTGTGCAGAAAAGGCGCTAACTCCTAAAAAGGAGAACAAAAGGGAAAACTGCCTCTGTAAAGAAAGGAAGCAAAACCTTTAAAAGGAAGAACACAGCCCCTTTTGGGAAAAAAGAGGAGCAACCCCAGACAACCAAACACTACCCTGTGAAAGAAAGGGGCCTAAACCCCCATGAAAGGAGAGAACACAAGCCCCATGAAAGAAAAAAAAACAAAATCGTGAAAGAAGGGACCCCAACCTTTATGAAAGGGGGGGGTGGGTGTGGTGTGGTGTGGTGGGGTGTGGGGGGTGGGGGGGTTTTGGGGGGGTGTATGTGTGGTGCTGGGGTGGGGGGTGGGGTTTTGGGGGGGTGAGGTTGTGGTGGGTTGTGGTAGTGGGATGGGGGTGGTTGTAGGTTTTGGGTTTTTGGTGGTGGATGGTGGTGTGGTGTGGTGTGGGGTGGTGGGTGGGGGGGGTGGTGTCGGGTAGATGGTGGGCCCCGGGCCAGTTTGGGGTGGGGTGGGAGGGGCAGACAAGGTCAGTCAGGGTTGGGGGGGTCAAACTGGCCTGGGCGGGCTTGGCCTAAGCAGGCCCAGGCCTAGGCGCGGCTAGGGGGAGGGTGGGGTTGGGGTGGGGTTGGGTTTTGGGAAGGGTCAGCCTTGCCTTGGCCACCTACCGAGCCAGTTTGGCCTGGGCTGCCGGGGGACGTGGGGTGAACAAGAGCGAAAAACACTTCGCTCAAATGCCCCTTTTTCCCAACCATGAACAACTGACCCCCACTGGCCGAATGCCCACCACCTACCTCCAACCCCAAATGACCAACAAAATAGCAGACCCACCAGGAGCCGTTTGAAAAGGCAGCTTCTCCACCAGTCAAGACCCTTGAAACAAAAAACCCCCATTTTGGGAACATAAAGAAAAAGCCATCCGGCAAAGGTAAAACCCACCCATCTCGGAAGGGGGCGGTGTTCCCAACGTCGTCACCAGCATTCCGGGGCAGAAGAGAGGGAATACAGTCAGCACCCAAGGAAGGGCCCGGCCTGGGGTATATCTAAAACCATACCCCCAGGAAGACTGGGGCCCCTCTCTTCACAGTGGTTCCCCACAAAGCAACAGGGGTTTGGAGCTGGAATCTTCCTCCGATACAAAGACCCGGGTGAAAAATTGCAAACCAACAGGGAAAAAACTCCACCCAATTTCCGGCTGGCGAGAAGCCCTCTGTGAGGCAGCCACAACGTCTTGCAGAACTCCAAAAAAACCAGGGCAGGTGGTGGGGTTCCTGACGCTCCTCCCTGCTCCAACCCTCAAAAACTCCGCTGCGAACAAAAAACTCACTTTAGCCCTTTTTTCCCGAGTGCCAGATGGGAAAGTGGTGATACAATGATAACAGCACACTGTGCATCAAAGGGAACGAAAAAACGGGGCATTTTTGGCAAAAAAACGGGGCACAGAAGGGCAGGGCCCAAAAACGGGGCATACATGAAATTAGGGCACTCTCAAGGGACAGCAAGGAATAAAAAGGGGCCTCCGCTCCCAAAATCAACCCAAAAAGACACAACCCTTGCTGCGACGCGGGAACAGGGCAAAACTTCGCCTAGGACGGGACAATCGCCCGCTCCACCCAGCACACAAAATTTTGCCTGGACAGGTGGAGATGCCCTTGTGGGGGGACCAATGACAATGACCACTCCCCTTTAAGTTTTACCACTATGCAGCTTTCCGGGAAAAAGTCTGGCCAACCCCGAACCCCGTGGGAACCAAGCTTAGGCACCCCGGAGAAACGCGAGGACGGGAGCCTTCGAGGACACCGGGCTGCCATCTAACGGGGTGGCGAAAGAGGAAGAGAAGATTGTCCAACCCTTGTCCCAACATGTCATAAAATAAACATCCCTGCACATGGTCCGGGTTTCACGAAACCCCCAACTGCATCCATTATGGGAAAAAACAGAAAGGGGAGCCGCAACTCGATTTCCCGGGAACCACCCCGACTGATGAATCACCGAACAGGGAATAATGCGCGAATGAATGGAAAAGGTTTCACCAGAGACAAATATGTACATATCACTTTGTACTATTTTTCTACCAGGCTTCTTTGTACCCCCGCCCTTCCTTTCTCCCCACTTTTTAACTAATCCAACACAACATCCATCCTAACGAACTAAAGGCTGCAGTGGCGTTGTTGAAAGATCCGTGGGAAGAGAACCCCATTGGTAAACGAAACGCGAATGGGGGGAAATTTTGATATCCTCGCAGCAAACACGACCGACGTTAAGGCCATACGAAGCCCGTTCCCGGACCCCATTTTAACTCCACGCGATTGACCCCCCTGCAGATCTCTGCAAAACAAGGGGTACCAGCAGTACCAGGGGGAAAAAAC